>JZKD02S0586561.1:0-16099 GCA_000966675.3 Picea glauca
CATATTACATGTATTCACACAATAATCGCTCCAACAAACAGTATTCACACATCGAACAGAAGAATATATACATCAAAACTAAATAAAATAAAACAGAAGAATATATACATTAAAACTACAAACAGTATTCACACATCGAATAGAAGAATATATACATCAAAACTAAATAAAATAAAACACATCGAATGTAAACGGTTACTACACATAAGGATCAACGCATAATAGAAAAACAACAAGCAACAGAGGTACAATGGACAGGGGGCACCAGTGGAACACTTGGAGAAGTGAATAACATTGTCGAAAATGACACCCCACAAGAAATGGCCTCATCATTTCATACACACTCTAGAGGGCATACCAGCGAACTTGTATACAGACCAGGAAATGCACAGAGGAACTACGTCTTGGACGACACTGCAAAACAAATTTACAGTCACTTTTTCATTTGAGCATGAAAACCCCAACATAGATGCAACTCTTAAACAGATAAGAGGGATGATATTCATCAAGGGACCAGAAGTCGAACTCAAAATAGAAGAACAAAAGTGAAACAAACAGACAGTCAAGAAACTGTTGTCATGTTACCATGTGCAGGAGGAAGCACCAGATGAACATGATCTACATGATATTCAGATTGAAGAAGCAGAAGGCGAAAGAGAAGTGGAAGGTCCACCCATAGAATCAGAAGGTATTACCACACCGATCAAAGTAAATAAAGTCCACATCGGGATAGTTGAGAATCCCAAAATGGATAGCATTGGAGACTACTGGGATGAGAAAACAATAGAAAGCATAACAGAGTTATTGCACGAGTACAGTGACTTGTTTCCCACAACATTTACAGAGATGAAGGGTATAGTAGGAGAGCTAGGAGAAATCAAGATACCACTCAGACCTGAAGTGAGACTGATCAGAGAAAAACGTGAGACTGATCAGAGAAAAACCATACAGACCGAACCCAATATATAAACAGAAAGTCAAAGCCGAGATTGACAGGATGCTTGAAGCTGGAATCATAGAACTGGTCGAAGAATCAGAATGGATAATCTCGATGGTAGTTCAGGACAAAAAACAAGGAGGGATAAGGATATGTTGACTTGAGGAAGTCGAACAATGCATGCCTACGTGACTCGTTCCCTACACCATTCACAGATGAAGTGTTGGAGAACATAGGAGGACACAAAGCTTACTCATTCACTGATGGATTCTCAGGATACCACCAAATCAAGATAGCACATGAAGACAGACACAAGACCACCTTTACGACAGAATGGGGATCCTACCAGTACACAATCGTGTCGTTTGGACGAAAGAATGCACCAACAATATTTTCCAGAGTAGTCATCATTGCGTTTAAGGAATTCATCCACCAGTTTCTAGATGTATACTTGGATGATTGGACAGTTTATAGTTTGTTGAAAGACCACGTAGAGGTCTTACGGTTGATGTTAGAAAGATGCAAACAGTTCCAGATATCATTAAACATAAAGAAATGCATATTCAGAACACCGTTTGGGATACTATTGGGCCATATAGTATGCAAACAAGGTTTACTAGTAGATCCTACAAAGATTGTTGTAATTGTTAACTTACCACCACCTAAAACAGTTTGTCAGCTAAGAGTGACATCAGGACACACAGGGTACTATAGAAAGTTCATCAAAGGATATGCACAAATTATCATGCTAATGGAAAAATTGTTAATAAAATATACAAAGTTTCAATGGAACGTGAGTGTCAACACAGTCTAGATGCCTTGAAAGAGAAGATGGTCACCGTGCTAATACTAGTATTTCCAGACAGGGAAAAGACATTCCATGTCCATGTAGATGCATCAGCCATAGCACTTGGAGTTCTCTTGGCATATCCTAGAGCGGGAGATTTGGATCACCCTATAGCCTTTGAGAGTAGAAATCTATCAGAATCATAACAGTTGTATAACACTAGAGAGAGGCAAGGCCTAGCTATGGTCTATGCACTACAAAAGTTCAAAAATTACTTATTGGGAAAACACTTTCAAATGTTCACAAATAACTCATCTCTGAAATACCTAGTCAACAAGCCAGTGTTGGGGGAAAGAATCTGTCAATGGTTACTACTGTTTCAAGAATTTGACTTTGAAGTAATAGTCAAGCTGAGAAAATTGAATGCAGGACATGACCATCTATCAAGGGTCACAAACAAGGAATAATGTATGAACTTAGAGGACAAATTTTTGGACACATGGTTATTTTCAGTTCAGATCGCTCATGAATACTTTGCAGATATCATTCATTACTTGAGAACAGGTACCGCGCCGCAGGAATATAACACCATGCAGAAGAAAAAATTGGTTGTCCAGGCTGCAAACTATCAACTGATCGCAGGACACTTATACAAGATGGGCGCAGATAGCATCTTGTGAAGATATGTATTAGAACATGAAATACCAAGAGTTTTAAAAGAATCCCATGAGGTAATAGCAGGAGGACATTACGCAGGCAAAGCTACCGCGCAGAAGGTATTGCGTGCAACACTATGGTGGCCGACCATTCACAAAGACTCAAAGGAGTACTACCAGAGATGTGACGTCTTTCAAAGGGTTGGTAAACCCAATAGAAAGGACGAGATGCCACTACGACCACAGGTAACATTGCAGGCATTTGATAAATGGGCAATAGACTTTGTGGGACCAATCGACCCACCAGCAAAAATAACAGGAGCAAGGTACATTATCACCACGACAGAATACCTGACGAGATGGGTGGAAGTAGCACCAATGAAGGATTGCAGTGCAAAAACAATAGCACACTTTCTATTTGAACAAGTAATCACTCGATTTGGGTGCCCACGATTTTTGTTGAGCGAACTAGGCACGCACTTCATAAACAACACTATCAATGCTATGGCTGAATATTTTGAATTCCATCATCAAAAGAGCACACCATATCACCCACAGGCAAATGGCACAGTAGAGGCATTTAATAAAATCCTTGAGAATGCACTGGCGAAGCTCTGTAATGTCAACAAGGACGATTGGGACCTCAAAATATCGACATTATTATGGGCCTACAGGACTACGTGCAATAAGTTGGCAGGGCACATGCCATTTAAACTGGTATATGGCCAAGAAGCAGTAGTTCCATTAGAATTTTTGGTACCCAGTCTGTGCATAGCAGCAATTACACACATGACATAATGAGGCATAGTACATGAGAGACTAAACCAGTTGATGACCATGGAGGAATATAGGATCTTAGCAGGGTTCCACCAACAAGTTCAGAAAGAAAGGGACAAAGAGTGGCATGATAGACACATCAAGAAGAAAACTTTCAAGGAAGGAGATCTAGTATTGATGTATGACAACAGATCTTTTTAGCACCCAGGAAAGATAAGAATGCATTGGTTAAGACCGTATGAAGTGAAAACTATCACAGATGGAGGATTTGTGTAGTTGAAAGACTTATCAGGCGCAAAACTTAGAGGGATGATCAACGGTAGCCAACTGAAGTTGTACAAGGAAAGTCGACCACCCACAACTGGAAGAGCCATCGCACAGTGAAAGAAACAAAAAATAGTATATTAAACAGTACCAATAGAGGCAGAGTGCACCGAAAGAAGGAGCGCACACACTTAGGAATACAAACTCGATGATGACAAGGCTAATGGACAGGTTACAGTGGAAACAAGCAGGAAAAGCAAAGATGACAAAAGCAGTATGAAACGACGAAGTTTTGCGGAATTGAATGACGGAAAGGACCTACAGGACACTTCATTAATCACACCAACTGGAGACATAAAGGGAGAGTAATGGAAAGTATGAAGGAATTAGAGGTGCATTGAACCCATAATTAAGGTAGCATCCTCGATAAGCTTCATGTGATGCCCATACCATGCACAGATGCGGGAGCAAAGAGTCTATTTGTGAAAATCGAACAGACAAAGAGCCATAGAGGCTAAGGAGCACAGAGCAGAGATCACAGAGGTTACATAGACCATTGAACTCAACAATCGATCGACATTCACCAACATAGTACTACCAAAGAAAGAAGAAGCAAGCTAGACTGCGAGACAACCCAGAGTTAGAACCAGGGAACGATTACAATTGGAAGAAGGCAAACAGAAGCCATCAAAGATCGTTAATGTCGAGGAAATCCCATCACCATAATACAACACCAGTGAACCCCACACCCATGGTGGAAGAAACCCAATAGCCAACACGAGATGGAATGAATGTAGACATGTCGGAAGAAGCGTAGGAGAAACCAAACCAGGATGCAGAAACCCCGAAGGAGGCACAAACAGAGAACACCAAAGAAAGTCCAAGAGTCAATGGAACGATGACAAATCATGAAGCAGCAGTTGAGCGAGATGAATCTCAAACAACCGTGTCAAACCACCCACCAAAAGGAATAGTAGAAGATGTCACGGGCTGGCCGGAATGGCATTCTGAAGTACAAAGGATGGTCGTTGGAACCTCAAGCTAGCCACTAACAAAGAAAGACAAGCATAAGGTACCTAGTGTCAGCCTCGAATGGAACCGCTTCAAGAAAGAGTAGCAGAAGTCATCACACAGGCAGAGGGAGATAATACACAGATATCACAGACCAAGGCAGAGTGTGCAAGATTGATCAGTGACGAAATTGCATTCCAGATAGTAGACACACTCAAGGAGAAGAACGCACAGGTGAAAACATAAGCAGTAGAGCTCAAGGAAAAGTTACAGGCGATCACCAAGGAGATTGAAGAAACACAAAATGGTTAGGTGACTTAGGGAAAGCCACATGTCAGTGTTGGGGGCCTGTTGGAAGCAGGCCAAGGCAGAAAGAAAGGCAATTTTGGGAAAGAAGGAATGCACGAGGAAAGCGACAGATGGAAAGAAAAGTAGCACGCACGCATGCATGAAATACCTAACGATGGTAGGGTTAGGGTTTTGGTGATGTATTGTAATGGTTGAAGATCCAAAAACTTATAAATAGAGATACATAGGTCTCAGAGAGAGGCTAGTCGTTATGATAGAAAGAATTGTTGTAGCGAGTCGATATGTAATAGTTTTGTTGTATGACCTACTTTTGTAAGTTGTTGAGCTAGAGAGGATGGAGGAGGGTATATCTTGAGGGTTATATCGCAAGATGAGGAGCCTAGTGCGATCTAGTCTGCCTTATATAGATCTTACCCAACTGAGAAGAGTTGTAAAGCATGCGGCGCTGTAATGAGGAACTAATATAATAAAAAGGTGAAAATCTAGATCTTTGTGGACGTAGCCTAGGAGTGGGTGAAACATGGTAACATCTGTGTTATTTGATTGAATGCATGTATGTATTTTTTATCTTTCAGTAGATATTGATAAGCTAAATGAATGAGTTAGTATATTTCTGCATAAATCGTGATAACCGTATAGTGTGTTAATGAGTTACAATAACACTCTCAATGCATAGTTATCAGATCTCTCACTCAGTCCTAGGCTGTAAAAACATGAGTATTGAAGCCACCCATTAAATCTATCTTGGATGAGATTGCACGGTGCACTCTGTGCACTTCATTGCCTTCTGGTTTACCAGGAGGGTCGATAGTTTTAGAGGCTTTGTTGGAACCCTGACCAAACATGAACCCTGGGTCAATCAATACAAACTCAGACAAGATATAGTAATAAACCAACACTGGGAAAGCCAACTCGTTGGGGGTTCGCTTCCCATTCAGGCGTTGCTCCCCATCCTTGCATATGGACCAGTCTCGATCATCCCCACGACCCTCACAATTCTGGAAATTCGGCCATCCTTCTCGAGTCACCATCGATTCACGCAGTGAACCTTTTTCTCCATTGTCTCCTCTGCATCTAGCATGAACCTTGGGAAGCTACCGTCTTACTTGAGTTACCCTGTGTGTCTCTTGTGAATCCCGACACACCCTGTAACTTCTTGAGTCATGTTGTGTCTCAACTGTTGGTTGTTGCAACCCACACAATTCCTCAACTAAGTGTGGCTTTCTTCCATCGTTTGTTCTTTACTGAGCCTTGTGATTTCCATCACCTTACTGGAACTGACTTAGAATATGGAATGAAGAAGCAGGTTGTCAAACCAGTGGTTTGAAGAGGCGGGTTGTCAGGCCCGTGGATTGAAGAAGAAGGTTGCCAGGCCTGTAAGAATCTCTCTCCAGGTGAGAGAGTTTGTTGGGGAAGTGATTTCCCAAAGGGAACCCAACTGCAGCTATAGTGCTTGGAAAATTCTTGTCTGGCTTGTTGCTGAAGACCTGGAAGGGAAGTGGGGTAGTCGAAGGACTGTTGAGGAGAGAAGGGGCACACTTCCTAGGGTGGGACAAACATTTGGGGAATGAGAGGTTGTAGGTTGTTAGTGTGATCTGGCTCTGAGAGATAATCCTTCCTGTTGACCTGTGCGACTTTCTTGTTTCCCTTGCCAAGCCTAGGAAACCCTTTCCCGGTGGAGTTTAGTCCCAGTTCATGGGTGACACACTGCTGAGCATGATGAGCAGTGTGGTCTAAGGCTGGGAGGTTCGTGGAAGGTCTGCACACAATTGGTGGTCATCTATTAAAACATAAGTACCAAATATATGTTTCTTTTATGATGGGTATTTTGAAATTGAGTTATAACGTTGTTAGAATTTTCTGTGTATAATGTCTATATGTTTTAATTTTATTTCTGCATGAATAATGATATGGACATAATTCTATAGTTGTTAATTTGCATTAGATATGCATGCATATAAATTCATAAATTGGTATCATATCTAAGAGAAATGTCTAGGAAGTTATGTTGTCCGACCTGTTGGTGGCTGGGGACGTTACATAGACTCTAACTCTGATTCAACTTCAGACTCGACAATAACTTATTTGCTAGCCTCCATGGGACCATATTTCTTACTAAGAGACACATTCTGCAATGTAATTTTATTTTTTATTTTACCAGAGCTTTAGAAACTTCTTTTGCACATTAATATTTTTTGTACCAATTGATTCCATCCAAGGATATCCCAAAACAATATCCACTTCATCCATATCCATAGCATAAAAATTTGAATGCAACACATATTTGTCCATGGTGATATTTGTAGTGCCAAATTTAAGTGCACGCACCATTATTTTTCATGAATTTTCATCTATGCACCACGCAATGCGCAATTTGAGTGTGCACCTTTATTTTTCTATGCATCAATTCTTCATGAATTTCGCTGCAGAAATTGGGGCGTTTGCCCAATTTTCACCCAATTTCTTCCATGGACATTCTGCAACTATGAAATTTGTTTGATTTAACTCTGACAACATAAATTCAACCTCTGCAACAACAAATCATTGTTGGTTGACTTTCCTGGTACGCGTTTTCCCAAATTCATTCACAGATTGACAGTTTATTCAACCAATCTTGCCCCATCTGTCATGGCATCCCTGTAACTTCAAATTTGACCAATTCCAGATCTGAATGACGGATATTAAAATTAATAATATCTCACCACTTGGCCAAATTTCTCAAATTCCCCATGAATTTAACAACATAAATTGGGGCTTTTTCCCAATTCCACGCAATTGCTTCTGATTTTTTCCATGGACACACTGTAACTTGAAATTTGACCAGTCTAAAATTAATTCTCTATGAAATTTCTCTTCAACATTATGATGACTCGGCCCATCCAGGCTCAATGTTGAAAACTTGAGCTCTGATACCACATTGTAGCATCCCCAACAACCAATTGGGTTATGCCAATCAAAAAATCAAACTTTGATATCAAATTAAAACATACTAATACTCTGCAAATACACAAATTAATACAGAATAATAAAATAAATACACATGCAACATACATAGGAAAAAACCCATAAAAACAAATGCATAAATAATAATGCAACACATAATTTAACACACAATTGACACTTATCTTTGATGAAAATATCACCAACTGCATTCAGACCTTCCACGTTCCTCCCAGTCTTAGACCGCACTTCTCATAACTCTCAGTAGTGGGTCACCCTCGAGTTGGGGCTAAACTACACCCAAGTAAAGGAATTCCTAACCAAGATGATGTATTTTAGACAACAGGAAAAACGCAGTCACAAGTTCCAACTCAAACTAGCAACCTACAGTCCCTCATTCCCCACATTCTTGTCCCACCCCAATAAGTTTGCCTCTTCTCTGCTCAATAGTCCCTCGACTTCCCCACTTCCTTTCCAAGGCTTCAACAACACGCCAGACATGAAGTCTCAGATCCCTGTAGCTACAGTTTGGCACCTTCAGGAAATCAATTCCCAACAATTCTCTCACCTAGAGAGAATTGCTCGCCTCTTCAATATCCCACGGGACTGAGAACCCACTTCTTCAGTCCAACTCCTAAGCTAACCAGGTACAAGTACAAGTATAGTGACATTAAAAGGATGGTATAGAGGATAGTTGAATGAGTGAGTGAATAATGATGGAATGATGGAAAATGAACTAAGTCCAAACTATATGTATGCATGTTCCCAACATGACACTTGTCATGTTGAGAACTACCTTGGGCCCACTTGTCCCCATCCTTAGAACTTAGGATAACATAATTATCCATACTTTATACTTTAAGGAATATTAATATAACATTCCTTTTGGCTTAAGCTCCCTATCTTAGCCCCTTATCCTTAACTTTTATCCCCTTTTCCCTATCTAGTGGATTTTATCCCCCCGTACTCTTTTACATGGTTGGTATGTCGTAGTGATGTGTTCTTCATTAATATTTGTGTGTGATTTAAATTTATAATACAAGCATGTTGTCCTTTTTGTATTCAGGCTCACCAGCCTAAAAAACATGAACATATACATAAAGTCTCTCTAGCCTCGATATCGCACACTCAAGTTGTTGCGCACAGTATCCTAGGATGTGCAGACTTCTTCTTTTAGTGTGCAACACATATGCATGCTATATTATGTAAGGAGATTACAAAACTAATTCCAAGACTTGATACAAACAACTCACCAACTTATATACATATGTANGAAATTTCTCTTCAACATTATGATAACTCGGCCCATCCAGGCTCAATGTTGAAAACTTGAGCTCTGATACCACATTGTAGCATCCCCAACAACCAATTGGGTTATGCCAATCAAAAACTCAAACTTTGATATCAAATTAAAACATACTAATACTCTGCAAATACACAAATTCATACAGAATAATAAAATAAATACACATGCAACATACATAGGAAAAAACCCATAAAAACAAATGCATAAATAATAATGCAACACATAATTTAACACACAATTGACACTTATCTTTGATGAAAATATCACCAACTGCATTCAGACCTTCCACGTTCCTCCCAGTCTTAGACCGCACTTCTCATAACTCTCAGTAGTGGGTCACCCTCGAGTTGGGGCTAAACTACACCCAAGTAAAGGAATTCCTAACCAAGATGATGTATTTTAGACAACAGGAAAAACGCAGTCACAAGTTCCAACTCAAACTAGCAACCTACAGTCCCTCATTCCCCACATTCTTGTCCCACCCCAATAATTTTGCCCCTTCTCTACTCAATAGTCCCTCGACTTCCCCACTTCCTTTCCAGGGCTTCAACAACAGGCCAGACATGAAGTCTCAGATCCCTGTAGCTACAGTTTGGCATCTTTGGGAAATCAATTCCCAACAATTCTCTCACCTAGAGAGAATTGTTCGCCTCTTCAATATCCCACGGGCCTGAGAACCCACTTCTTCAGTCCAACTCCTAAGCTAACCAGGTACAAGTACAAGTATAGTGACATTAAAAGGATGGTATAGAGGATAGTTTAATGAGTGAGTGAATAATGATGGAATGATGGAAAATGAACTAAGTCCAAACTATATGTATGCATGTTCCCAACATGACACTTGTCATGTTGAGAACTACCTTGGGCCCACTTGTCCCCATCCTTAGAACTTAGGATAAAAAAATTATCCATACTTTATACTTTAAGGAATATTAATATAATATTCCTTTTGGCTTAAGCTCCCTAGCTTATCCCCTTATCCTTAACTTTTATCCCATTTTCCCTATCTAGTGTATTTTATCCCCCCGTACTCTTTTACATGGTTGGTATGTCGTAGTGATGTGTTCTTCATTAATATTTGTGTGTGATTTACATTTATAATACAAGCATATTGTCATTTTTTTATCCAGGCTCACCAGCCTAAAAAACATGAACATATACATAAAGTCTCTCTGGCCTTAATATCGCACACTCAAGTTGTTGCGCACAGTATCCTAGGAAGTGCAGACTTCTTCTTTTAGTGTGCAACACATATGCATGCTATATTATGTAAGGAGATTACAAAACTAATTCCAAGACTTGATACAAACAACTCACCAACTTATATACATATGTACATTTATATTTACATTTGCAGTTGGGGTTCGGCCTAGGGGTATTACATCGAGCCACTCAGTCTTGTTGCGTGCTCCTCCATGCTTGGATGGACTTTTTGGAGGCATCCATAGCTACCGCAACTTCCTTTATTATTGTTGTCTTTGTTTCCAAAATTTCTTCTGGATCCTGCATAGTCAAGGACGTAAGATTTTCTTTTGTTCCATGCAATGCTTGCTTCACCTTGCCCTACGCGGTTGCTAGTTCTCCTATCACCNCATAATTTAACACACAATTGACACTTATCTTTGATGAAAATATCACCAACTGCATTCAGACCTTCCACGTTCCTCCCAGTCTTAGACCGCACTTCTCGTAACTCTCAGTAGTGGGTCACCCTCGAGTTGGGGCTAAACTACACCCAAGTAAAGGAATTCCTAACCAAGATGATGTATTTTAGACAACAGAAAAAACGCAGTCACAAGTTCCAACTCAAACTAGCAACCTACAGTCCCTCATTCCCCACATTCTTGTCCAACCCCAATAAGTTTGCCCCTTCTCTGCTCAATAGTCCCTCGACTTCCCCACTTCCTTTCCAGGGCTTCAACAACAGGCCAGACATGAAGTCTCAGATCCCTGTAGCTACAGTTTGGCACCTTCGGGAAATCAATTCCCAACAATTCTCTCACCTAGAGAGAATTTCTCGCCTCTTCAATATCCCACGGGCCTAAGAACCCACTTCTTCAGTCCAAATCCTAAGCTAACCAGGTACAAGTACAAGTATAGTGACATTAAAAGGATGGTATAGAGGATAGTTGAATGAATGAGTGAATAATGATGGAATGATGGAAAATGAACTAAGTCCAAACTATATGTATGCATGTTCCCAACATGACACTTGTCATGTTGAGAACTACCTTGGGCCCACKTGTCCCCATCCTTAGAACTTAGGATAAMAWAATTATCCATACTTTATACTTTAAGGAATATTAATATAAYATTCCTTTTGGCTTAAGCTCCCTAKCTTAKCCCCTTATCCTTAACTTTTATCCCMTTTTCCCTATCTAGTGKATTTTATCCCCCCGTACTCTTTTACATGGTTGGTATGTCGTAGTGATGTGTTCTTCATTAATATTTGTGTGTGATTTAMATTTATAATACAAGCATRTTGTCMTTTTTKTATYCAGGSTCACCAGCCTAAAAAACATGAACATATACATAAAGTCTCTCTRGCCTYRATATCGCACACTCAAGTTGTTGCGCACARTATCCTAGGAWGTGYAGACTTCTTCTTTTAGTGTGCAACACATATGCATGCTATATTATGTAAGGAGATTACAAAACTAATTCCAAGACTTGATACAAACAACTCACCAACTTATATACATATGTACATTTATATTTACATTTGCAGTTGGGGTTCGGCCTAGGGGTATTACATCGAGCCACTCAGTCTTGTTGCGTGCTCCTCCATGCTTGGATGGACTTTTTGGAGGCATCCATAGCTACCGCAACTTCCTTTATTATTGTTGTCTTTGTTTCCAAAATTTCTTCTGGATCCTGCATAGTCAAGGACGTAAGATTTTCTTTTGTTCCATGCAATGCTTGCTTCACCTTGCCCTACGCGGTTGCTAGTTCTCCTATCACCATGAGTTCTTCTTCTTGTAGCGGTCCTAAGCATTGTTGAAGGATATTTTGTTGATCCCACATCTTTTCAACTTCCACGTATGACTACCTATGTTCCAAAATGGTCATCTTTCATTCAACCGGTGGAAGGGTGTTTGTTCTCTCTGAAGATTTCTGTGCCTTTTCCTATACTTCCCTTAA
The DNA here is from genome assembly GCA_000966675.3 of Picea glauca. Lineage (NCBI taxonomy): Eukaryota > Viridiplantae > Streptophyta > Pinopsida > Pinales > Pinaceae > Picea > Picea glauca. The sequence continues at coordinate 12,129 of JZKD02S0586561.1, forward strand.
TTTTTCTTCTACAACCTTCATTTCTGGATCCTCTACCATATTTACGCACTTTCCTCATAGATTTTTGCACATTCTTCCTCCAACTTCTTGATGTTGGCTAATTTCATCATTGTTGTTCACTCTCGTCCTTCCCTGTCCTCTGATGGTGTTCTCGGCATACTACGCAACTATAGGTCCTCAATTATTGTGCATAAGCCTTTGATGACTTTGCCAATATTTAAGACTTGCTCTTCTATAGTAACCTCTACTACTATCGGTGCCTCTAGGATTTCTCTATACAAATTTTGGAAGACCATTTGTGTTTGATGCTCCATGTTCTCGGCATTTTCCTTCTCCTTCATTGCTTTCTCATTTGTTTACTTCATGGTCTTTTGATTTTTTGTATTATCGTCTTAATTGGCACATTTTCATCCCAATAACATGACAATCATTTCTTCTTCACAATTTCTTATACCTTTGTACTCTATAATATTTTTCTTTTCCTGTATCTCATTTTTATTTGTTTTTCTTCCTTTTTCTACTTTTTATATTTTTTCCATGTTTTACCTCCCTACTATAGTATAGTTACTATGATACATGTGGTCTAGCACAGTTTCAGGTTACTGCACAGGCGATCAACTCTCTCTATAGAGTTTCAGTTGGCTCCCATTCACTGTTCCTCTAAGGAATTCTCCATTCAAGGTTTCCAATTGCACAACACCTTCCTCCATCACATGTTGAATCACATAGGGTCCCAACCAATGCATTCGAAACTTCCCTAGATGCTACTTAAACTTATTGTCATAGAGAAATACTAAGTCTCCCACTCGAAACTTTTTTTGTTTAATGTGTCTATCATGCCATGCCTTTTCTCTTTCCTTCTAAACTTGCTTATGGAAAATTGCAACAAACTAATCTTCCTCAATTTGTACCAAATGTGATAATCTCTCCTCTATTGTGTTAGAGTTTGAAAGATCAGTAATCGCTACAATGCGCAGGCTAGGTAGAATAAAATCCATTGGCATCACTGCTTATTTCCCATAGACCAAACTAAAAGGTGTCTTCCCTATTAAATTTTTACTTGTAGTCATGTAGACCCATAAAACTGCAGGAACTCTTAAGTCCCAATTATCCCTCCCTACGTTGCATATCTTTGTCAAATAATTCTCTAGGATTTTATTGAAAGATTCCACTGTCCCATTGGCCCTAGGATGATATGGGGTACTCTTTTGATGATGAATTTGAAACTCCTCAGTCGATACTACAATTGTTTTATTCAAAAAGTGTGTTCATTGATCACTGAGTAATATGCGCGTAAATCCAAATCGTGTGACTACATTCTCAAATAGGAATCATGTAGTAGTCTTTGTGGTGCAATCTATGACTGGTGTTGCTTCTGCCCATATTTTCAAATACTCCATTGCATTGATTATGTACCTTTCCCCTGATCTTCTTGCTTGTGGGTTGATTGTCCCCACAAATTATATGGCCCATTTATCAAATGATTGCAACTAAACTATGGATTTAAAGGCATTTCATCCCTCCTGGATGGCTTTCCCACCCTTTGACAAAAATCACATGCCTCACAATTCTCTTTAGNATTACAAAACTAATTCCAAGACTTGATACAAACAACTCACCAACTTATATACATATGTACATTTATATTTACATTTGCAGTTGGGGTTCGGCCTAGGGGTATTACATCGAGCCACCCAATCTTGCTGCGTGCTCCTCCATGCTTGGATGGACTTTTTGGAGGCATCCATAGCTACCGCAACTTCCTTTATTATTGTTGCCTTTGTTTCCAAAATTTCTTCTGGATCCTGCATAGTCAAGGACGTAAGATTTTCTTTTGTTCCATGCAATGCTTGCTTCACCTTGCCCTACGCGGTTGCTAGTTCTCCTATCACCATGAGTTCTTCTTCTTGTAGCGGTCCTAAGCATTGTTGAAGGATATTTTTTTGATCCCATGTCTTTTCAACTTCCACGTATGACTACCTATGTTCCAAAATGGTCATCTTTCATTCAACCGGTGGAAGGGTGTTTATTCTTCTGAAGATTTATGTGCCTTTTCCTATACTTCCCTTAATTTTTCTTCTACAACCTTCATTTCTGGATCCTCTACCAGATCCATCCAGATTTACGCACTTTCCTCATAGATTTTTGCACATTCTTCCTCCAACTTCTTGATGTTGGCTAATGTCATCATTGTTGTTCACTCTCGTCCTTCCCTGTCCTCTGATGGTGTTCTCGACGTACTGTGCAACTATAGGTCCTCAATTATTGTGCATAAACCTTTGATGACTTTGCCAATATTTAAGACTTGCTCTTCCATAGTAACCTCTACTACTATCGGTGCCTCTAGGATTTCTCTATACAAATTTTGGAAGACCATTTGTATGTGATGCTNCAACTTATATACATATGTACATTTATATTTACATTTGCAGTTGGGGTTCGGCCTAGGGGTATTACATCGAGCCACTCAGTCTTGCTGCATGCTCCTCCATGCTTGGATGGACTTTTTGGAGGCATCCATAGCTACCACAACTTCCTTTATTATTGTTGCCTTTGTTTCCAAGATTTCTTCTGGATCCTGCATAGTCAAGGACGTAAGATTTTATTTTGTTCCATGCAATGCTTGCTTCACCTTGCCCTACGCAGTTGCTAGTTCTCCTATCACCATGAGTTCTTCTTCTTGTAGCGGTCCTAATCATTGTTGAAGGATATTTTGTTGATCCCACATCTTTTCAACTTCCACGTATGACTACCTATGTTCCAAAATGGTCATCTTTCTTTCAACCGGTGGAAGGGTGTTTATTCTCTCTGAAGATTTCTGTGCCTTTTCCTATACTTCCCTTAATTTTTCTTCTACAACCTTCATTTCTGGATCCTCCACCAGATCTATCCAGATTTATGCACTTTCCTCATAGATTTTTGCACATTCTTCCTCCAACTTCTTGATGTTGGCTAATGTCATCATTGTTGTTCACTCTCGTCCTTCCCTGTCCTCTGATGGTGTTCTCGGCGTACTGCGAAACTATAGGTCCTCAATTATTGTGCATAAGCCTTTGATGACTTTGCCAATATTTAAGACTTGCTCTTCCATAGTAACCTCTACTACTATCGGTGCCTCTAGGATTTCTCTATACAAATTTTGGAAGACCATTTGTATGTGATGCTCCATTTTCTCGGCATTGTCCTTCTCCTTCATTGCTTTCTCATTTGTTTACTTCATGGTCTTTTGATTTTTTGTATTATCATCTTAATTGGCACATTTTCATCCCAATAACATGACAATCATTTCTTCTTCACAATTTCTTATACCTTTGTACTCTATAATATTTTTCTTTTCCTGTATCTCATTTTTATTTGTTTTTCTTCCTTTTTCTACTTTTTATATTTTTTCCATGTTTTACCTCCCTACTATAGTATAGTTACTATGATACATGTGGTCTGGCACAGTTTCAGGTTACTGCACAGGCGGTCAACTCTCTCTATAGAGTTTCAGTTGGCTCCCATTCACTGTTCCTCTAAGGAATTCTCCATTCAAGGTTTCCAATTTCACAACACCTTCCTCCATCACATGTTGAATCACATAGGGTCCCAACCAATGCATTCAAAACTTCCCTAGATGCTACTTAAACTTACTTTCATAGAGAAATACTAAGTCTCCCACTCGAAACTTTTTTTGTTTAATGTGTCTATCATGCCATGCCTTTTCTCTTTCCTTCTAAACTTGCTTATGGAAAATTGCAACAAACTGATCTTCCTCAAGTTGTACCTAATATGATAATCTCTCCTCTATTGTGTCAGAGTTCGAAAGATCAGTATTCGCTACAATGCGCAGGCTAGGTAGAATAAACTCCATTGGCATCACTGCTTCTTTCCCATAGACCAAACTAAAAGGTGTCTTCCCTATTAAATTTTTACTTGTAGTCCTGTAGACCCATAAAACTGCAGGAACTCTTAAGTCCCAATTATCCCTC
>JZKD02S0586572.1:0-16099 GCA_000966675.3 Picea glauca
TAGACAGTGGTAGAGGGCATGGAGAGTGATTAGGCTGAGACCACCTGACAGGAGTACTTTTACGACATACAGCAGGTCAGAGGTGGATCATCATGAGCAGCTAGCTGATATTTGGTGCATTATGGTGAGCACCATATGCCAGGTGATGGCAGATGAGCACAGAGGACTTTCGACAGTGATCAATCTGGCACAGGAGAAGCTAGCGGAGACTGGAAGTGATAAACTTCCAGGGTTGCCATGGGATCCAGAAGTTCACTTGGTTAGCAGAATGTTTCACTACATGATGACCCAAGTTGCGCCAGAGAGCCACATACTCTACCAAGGGTTGATTTGGAGAGGGCCTGCAGGTTTTTATCCGATAGAGCGAGGTAACTTTTCACTCTTGATCAACATGATCAGACATAGAGGTGGGTGGATAGGTACTACTTCTACAGTGACATTTTTACAGGTACATTTTTTGGACAGCAGGTCCAATGGTCACAGGTATTTCAGCATGAGGATCCAGGAGAGGAGGATCTAGTATGTATGCAGGGGGCAGACAGTCATAGTGAGAGTAGTGCAGGGCCAGCATGGTGAGCTTTGACAGAGGTTAGCATGGGACCCAAGGATTGCAGGACTAAGCATTTCCATGACTGATAGGGGAGAGTGGACCATTGCAGGGGAAAGTTATTATAACTTTCCATTGAGTTTCAGTGTTGAGAGCAGCGCATCGCTTGAGAGTGTCTCATGGAGGTCTTGCAACACCTCATTTTGGCATCAACATGTGCAGTTGATGGAGGCCGTATGGATCTTGGTAGAGACTTGGAGGATGGATTCATTTCGAGATGAGGCCATGTGTCATATGCAGGAGACTCCTGGAGTTGGTATATTTCAGAGTTATACTTCCCAGGGGCTAGCAGTTCATGACTTGATATGGGACCCAGGGGGCAGAGTGTATGAGTGTTCATCTTTGGATGGGTTCTACTATGTACCCCACAGGTGGACATGGGATCCTGGTATTTTATTTGAGGGGATTTGGTTATTGCTTGAGGACAAGCAATTTTCTACTAGGAAGGACTGTAATGTCCCCACTTTGGGACATCATCACAGTGTAGAGGTTTATGATGACCAGAGTAGCCAGATGGATGTTAGAGCGAGTACAAGGGTTATTGAGAGGCATTATGGGGTCCATATTTCATTTCTCATCATATTCCATCATTATGAACCATTCCGCACAGGTTGGCTTTGGTTCCGTTTCATTCTGACGACTTCCATGATTTTGACTATTTTGAGCTATAAGTTAATTAAATTCACTAAAGAGGTCATTATGGGCACATTACTTGGAGGAACCTCTCAATGTAATAGCTCATTGGAATTAGGAGAAGCAACACTACAAGATGGGGATGGTGAGAAGTGACTTTTAGTGGCCAGGGAAGCCACAAGGAGAGATAAGGAGATTTTCAGAGGTAAAAAGGTTAATTAATTAATTAAAGTGATTTAATTAATTAATTAAATATTAATAAAATGAAAGGTAATGGCCTCTACTCATTCATTCATGTATGATCATATTTTGATATCTGGCTTCTAGCTAGTGAGCCCAACATTGGGGGTTTTGAGGGTTTTGACTTAACAAACCCTAGAGGACGATTCATTGGTGAAAGATTCCACCTAGATTGTCCCAAGATTGGTCTCAAAGATGAAATACTCTCCCATGCCATTCTAGTTTGGTTCTACATCAGTTCAGGAGGGTTCTACATCAGCCACAGGCACAGGAAGGAGGAGGGGCGCACCATTGGGGGTTTCCAGCAAGGGGGGCGCACCATTCTTGAGGGAAGGTTTGTTGTAGGAGTTTGAGAGGGCTCTTGGACATTTGAGAATTTGGGTTTTACTTGTAGGGCCTTAGCCATGATTTCTAGTGCCTCTTGAGAGAGATTTATGGTTCAGATTATTTCTTAGAGCAGTGGGACGAATTGGAGAGAAGGAGGGCATTTTTTAGATTCATATCTATTCAATTTGAAGGAGTTATCCATAGCATTTTGGCCTGAGATTTCAAGAGGGGGATCTTATCACCCTGATATATCTTTTGGCCAATTTTGGGCTCATTTGGAGGCCTCCTTCATCAGGGTCGAAATTGTAGGGTTTGGCAGTTTCAAGAGGGCGCAGCTCAATTGGAGGATTTAGCATTTGGAGGAGTTTCCCTTGGTATTTTGGTTTGATATTTCAAGAGAGGTTTCCACTCATATCGATCTACAGCTCGGCATATTCAGCGTAACATTTGTAGGTCTTTGACAGTAGGGATAAAATTGTAGGGGTTGACATATCCAGTAGGACATGGCATCTTCTAGTGGGGGTTTGGCACTTCATACGGCCCAGATCTACCTTGGCATTGGTCTTCATCTCTTATCCATCCTTTGGAGGCTTATAGTATATTCTTGGAGCATTTTGTAGCCACTCTATTGTCTATCTTCTTAGCTATCTGATGAGCATTCCAGATCGGCATCTTCATTGTAGCAGGTTTCTCTATTTCATGAATAAAAGCAGATTTGAGATGTTTTGGCTTGTCTATCATATTGCATATGGTTGAGGTATGTTCCATGGTTATATCTTCTTGTTTATTGTTGCAATACACATATATAACACATCAGTAAACCCTAAGGCCGAAATCAAGAGGCCATCCTGCAAGTAAGCACATCTAAACAAGTATATCAGCAAAGTGTTTGACAGAATGCCACAACCAGTGAAAGTTTAAAAAGACACCAAAACCATGATGATCCTGGCATAATGGCTTGGGATCATTACATTGCTCTTCCTTCAGATTTTGAGGGTCTTCATCCCTGAGAAAAACACCAAAAATACCACCAAATGCCTCAAGATAGTAAATCAAAGAAACACCTTCGTTAGGCCTTACTCTGTAAGGAATTCGATTTTAAAATTTGGAAAAATGAGCGTTAAATTGGAAAACTGTTTCACTTTCATGCTTCTTAATAATTGAAAAAAATGTGCATAAGAGAAAAATGCCTTGTGTATTATCCCATCTTAGTGAATTTCTCCTGGAAGTAATCCCATCCATTAATGGAAGCATCAGGAAGGGACTTGTACCATGCTCGTGCCTCCCCCTCGAGGGTCAACACAAAAGTCCTCATCACTACATCCTCATGTTCTACATCAAAATCGCCCAGCACTTGCAAAAATTTAGCCAACTGATCCTCAACTGATTCTCCCAACTTCCCTACAAACAAAGGTATGCATTTAAGTCATTTATGTGTAGGTAAGTCATGAGGATAATCTGGGAATGCGGCAAAACTCAGTGGGTCAAAGGAAAAAAATCTACACCTTACTAGTGGCCTCATAGTTGCATCCATATCGTTAGTCTTAGGTAAAAAAAAAGAACAATTGCTACCGTGCTGCCCTACTACTAGCTTGAGATGGAAATAAAATGAAAGATGAAGAGGTCGAAGATACACTCACCATAGTGCTCGTCAAAAAATAACTTACCTAAGAACTCATACGTTGACCAACTTCGAGAGGAGTTCTTGGTGAAAGAGAAGTCTTGTTCCGGGAAAAGATGTTAGAGTTTGTTCAATCTTGGAACTAGACCTTGTAAGGGAATCAAAACCAAAAGATCTTCTTGCATAAGTCCCCTGTGGAATCGTCCCTATATCCTGTGGAGTTGCCATGTGAGAAAAATAAAGTAAAACAATAAATAAAAACTCATTGAATGTCATTTACCAAGGCTTGCATTCCCCAACAACGACGCCAATTTGTTAGCACAAATTTTCACCCTCCAATTGAGTTGATATAACATATTATTACAACGATGAAGACTTGGCTAATTAAAGGAGTAAAGCCCCAAATTGTCATGGGATATACCCCTCTCCGTTTGGGTTAGTGCTTGCTAGCTTCAGGGGGGAGTCCTTAGGCACCCTGGGTACCTTGCAGCTATCTTTTAAGACTGATTTTCTATGTGTAAACCCAAAAACAACAATCTGTTCGTTTTGGACAGCGTGTTAAAACTGTCCAAAATGGTGGGGAAAATATAGTTTTACACTTGGAGGGATCTTGCAGGGTTAGCACAATGAATATTTAAGGAGTGACAAATCAGTTTGCAAAATTCACAAAACACCATCAAGAAACAAGGTTAGAAGACACACTCGAATTATTTATTGATAGGCTTGTGAGAGGGTTGGTTGTGCAACAATTGGCAAGTCCACAACCGATACAATAATCACTTTGCTCAAAGAAGAGTCACTAGACTTAGAGAGAAAGAGAGGAATGAGAAAGAACACTATGTTAGTTTTTGCCAAGAACCAACCAAGAACACTAGTGAAGCATCCAATATATAGCTATGAGGGTGCATATCCAAGGGACAAATTGGAAGTTGCATGAGTGGGTAAAAAGGGCAAGTATGGAAGCATGAGCGCATGAGTGAAGGATGGAGTGCATGCACTTGAGTGAGAAAAGGCAAGTGGAAGAAGTGGGAGGTTGCATGCGCAAGGGAGAGGGAGAATGAAGGTGCATTGGATTTATGGAGTACAAGATATGCATGAGGCCAAAATTAGCTTTCCAACACATGCCTTCATGCTAAATTTGACAAAAGGATGAGTGAATTATGGCCAAGGGGAAATTTGCCCTATTTTTAAGGGAATTCCCTAAAATTTAGGAATTTAATGTTTAAAACAAAATTAGAGCGAATTTTGAGGAAATAATGCATGGAAAGTGAAAAAGTGAATGTGAGGAGAAATTATTGAGAAAAATTACCCAATATTAGCTAAATTTTCTCCTGGGAAATGCTACGTCATCAATGTGTCCCCCTTTGACTCAATTAATTATTTTCAAATGTTGAAGTCCATGAAAACGCGCCCTTATACCATGTGGATGACACATCACTCTAATACTCTGCCACATGTTGGAAGCTTATCTTGCCACTTGGCACTATTGGAGATGACGATGACTGCTAAAAACATAAATTTCCAAAATAGCCATCTGGTCCCAAAAATTCAAAACTTGTCGAAACTGACTCAAACTTTCACCAAATGCTCGGGATGACTAGGATACCACCATCATGTGTCTACTGCTAAAAATAGACACTGCTAAAAATAAAAAGTCCTCGCCTGTCCATGATATTATATTTTGTAATGCCCACATTGGCCTAGGAAGCATAAGGAGTGGTTTCGCTAGCCTAAATTAGTTCCCGTAGGCTAAGTTGGAAAAGTCACCTAGGGAATTCAACTTTTTGCGCAGGAAATAACTTTATATAGTGAAAAAGGGAAAAGGGGGGACACGGTTCTTAGGCAAATGAAGTCGCTTAAAAATTATAAAGTGTGCAAACATAAAGTGACTTTAAAAAGAAAATTAAAAGTAAAGTGAGCGGGAAATAACTCAATGGAGAAATAAAAGAGGGGAAATGAGGAGGGCACCCTCATTCTTCCATTCACTCATTTGAAAAACAGATTTTGGAGAGATCTTGAGGAAAGAGTTTGGGGTTTTGGAAACCCTTGTTCATCCACTAGTTTTAGTGTTGCAACTATAAACCCTAGCTAGTTGTGGGAAAGGATCATCTTCAGATTTCTTCGCTAGGCTTCAAGAAGATTTATGTATACACAGCAGATTGAGGCACCATATTAAGAAGGAACACAAACTATTTTTGAATATTGGTAGCATAACATTCCAGGCAGTTTTATCTCTCTATGGGGGGCGACTTTCTCCTATGTTTTGCTAAGCTGAACATAGACTGAGTGATTTCTCTTATTGTTGGGCGATTTCTTACATGTGTAGGGGGTACATATCATTTTGGGGGCACATATCTCACTGTAGAAATTGGAAATACATGTATTGGGGTCGTATTTCTTGTTCTGGGCGTGATCTATAAATGATGGGAGCATATCTCATTGTAGAAGGTGGAAATACAAGTGTGGGGGTCGTGTCTTCTTATTTTGGGCATGATATATTGATGTTGGGCGCATACCTTGGTGACATGAAGCATTACATTACATGTTGGGTGCATACCTTCTCATGTGCTTTGTAGCAAAGGTTTGCAAAATCTGCAAGTTATCTAGGGCCTTTCAAGGTGGATTTCAGATCTAGAAATCCTTTCTTTCAAGCCTTTCCAAGTTTTTGAAATTTTTTGTTCTATTTTCAACCATCATTTATCAGTTTCCTTTACTTACTTTGATAAAAAAATATGCAATCTAACATATATTTTCATGTTCATATTTTTTATTTNTTGGGTTTTACTTGTAGGGCCTTAGCCATGATTTCTAGTGCCTCTTGAGAGAGATTTATGGTTCAGATTATTTCTTAGAGCAGTGGGACGAATTGGAGAGAAGGAGGGCATTTTTGAGATTCATATCTATTCAATTTGAAGGAGTTATCCATAGAATTTTGGCCTAAGATTTCAAGAGGGGGATCTTATCACCCTGATATATCTTTTGGCCAATTTTGGGCTCATTTGGAGGCCTCCTTCATCAGGGCCGAAATTGTAGGGTTTGGCAGTTTCAGGAGGGCGCAGCTCAATTGGAGGATTTAGCATTTGGAGGAGTTTCCCTTGGTATTTTGGTTTGAGATTTCAAGAGAGGTTTCCACTCATCTCGATCTACAGCTCGGCCTATTCAGCGTATCATTTGGAGGTCTTTGAGAGTAGGGATAAAATTGTAGGGGTTGACATATCCAGCAGGACATGGCATCTTCTAGTGGGGGTTTGGCACTTCATACGGCCCAGATATACCTTGGCATTGGTCTTCATCTCTTATCCATCCTTTGGAGGCTTATAGTATATTCTTGGAGCATTTTGTAGCCACTCTATTGTCTATCTTCTTAGCTATCTATTGATCATTCCAGATCGGCATCTTCATTGTAGAAGGTTTCTCTATTTCATGAATAAAAGCAGATTTGAGATGTTTTGGCTTGTCTATCATATTGCATATGGTTGAGGTATGTTCCATGGTTATATCTTCTTGTTTATTGTTGCAATACACATATATAACACATCAGTAAACCCTAAGGCCGAAATCAAGAGGCCATCCTGCAAGTAAGCACATCTAAACAAGTAGATCAGCAAAGTGTTTGACGGAATGCCACAACCAGTGAAAGTTTAAAAAGACACCAAAACCATGATGATCCTGGCATAATGGCTTGGGATCATTACATTTCTCTTCCTTCAGATTTTGAGGGTCTTCATCCCTGAGAAAAACACCAAAAATACCACCAAATGCCTCAAGATAGTAAATCAAAGAAACACCTTCGTTAGGCCTTACTCTGTAATGAATTCGATTTTAAAATTTGGAAAAATGAGTGTTAAATTGGAAAATAGTTTCACTTTCATGCTTCTTAATAATTGAAAAAATTGTGCATAAGAGAAAAATGCCTTGTGTATTATCCCATCTTAGTGAATTTCTCCTGGAAGTAATCCCATCCATTAATGGAAGCATCAGGAAGGGACTTGTACCATGCTCGTGCCTCCCCCTCGAGGGTCAACACAAAAGTCCTCATCACTACATCCTCATGTTCTACATCAAAATCGCCCAGCACTTGCAAAAATTTAGCCAACTGATCCTCAACTGATTCTCCCAACTTCCCTACAAACAAAGGTATGCATTTAAGTCATTTATGTGTAGGTAAGTCATGAGGATAATCTGGGAATGCGGCAAAACTCAGTGGGTCAAAGGAAAAAAATCTACACCTTACTAGTGGCCTCATAGTTGCATCCATATCGTTAGTCTTAGGTAAAAAAAAAGAACAATTGCTACCGTGCTGCCCTACTACTAGCTTGAGATGGAAATAAAATGAAAGATGAAGAGGTCGAAGATACACTCACCATAGTGCTCGTCAAAAAATAACTTACCTAAGAACTCATACGTTGACCAACTTCGAGAGGAGTTCTTGGTGAAAGAGAAGTCTTGTTCCGGGAAAAGATGTTAGAGTTTGTTCAATCTTGGAACTAGACCTTGTAAGGGAATCAAAACCAAAAGATCTTCTTGCATAAGTCCCCTGTGGAATCGTCCCTATATCCTGTGGAGTTGCCATGTGAGAAAAATAAAGTAAAACAATAAATAAAAACTCATTGAATGTCATTTACCAAGGCTTGCATTCCCCAACAACGACGCCAATTTGTTAGCACAAATTTTCACCCTCCAATTGAGTTGATATAACATATTATTACAACGATGAAGACTTGGCTAATTAAAGGAGTAAAGCCCCAAATTGTCATGGGATATACCCCTCTCCGTTTGGGTTAGTGCTTGCTAGCTTCAGGGGGGAGTCCTTAGGCACCCTGGGTACCTTGCAGCTATCTTTTAAGACTGATTTTCTATGTGTAAACCCAAAAACAACAATCTGTTCGTTTTGGACAGCGTGTTAAAACTGTCCAAAATGGTGGGGAAAATATAGTTTTACACTTGGAGGGATCTTGCAGGGTTAGCACAATGAATATTTAAGGAGTGACAAATCAGTTTGCAAAATTCACAAAACACCATCAAGAAACAAGGTTAGAAGACACACTCGAATTATTTATTGATAGGCTTGTGAGAGGGTTGGTTGTGCAACAATTGGCAAGTCCACAACCGATACAATAATCACTTTGCTCAAAGAAGAGTCACTAGACTTAGAGAGAAAGAGAGGAATGAGAAAGAACACTATGTTAGTTTTTGCCAAGAACCAACCAAGAACACTAGTGAAGCATCCAATATATAGCTATGAGGGTGCATATCCAAGGGACAAATTGGAAGTTGCATGAGTGGGTAAAAAGGGCAAGTATGGAAGCATGAGCGCATGAGTGAAGGATGGAGTGCATGCACTTGAGTGAGAAAAGGCAAGTGGAAGAAGTGGGAGGTTGCATGCGCAAGGGAGAGGGAGAATGAAGGTGCATTGGATTTATGGAGTACAAGATATGCATGAGGCCAAAATTAGCTTTCCAACACATGCCTTCATGCTAAATTTGACAAAAGGATGAGTGAATTATGGCCAAGGGGAAATTTGCCCTATTTTTAAGGGAATTCCCTAAAATTTAGGAATTTAATGTTTAAAACAAAATTAGAGCGAATTTTGAGGAAATAATGCATGGAAAGTGAAAAAGTGAATGTGAGGAGAAATTATTGAGAAAAATTACCCAATATTAGCTAAATTTTCTCCTGGGAAATGCTACGTCATCAATGTGTCCCCCTTTGACTCAATTAATTATTTTCAAATGTTGAAGTCCATGAAAACGCGCCCTTATACCATGTGGATGACACATCACTCTAATACTCTGCCACATGTTGGAAGCTTATCTTGCCACTTGGCACTATTGGAGATGACGATGACTGCTAAAAACATAAATTTCCAAAATAGCCATCTGGTCCCAAAAATTCAAAACTTGTCGAAACTGACTCAAACTTTCACCAAATGCTCGGGATGACTAGGATACCACCATCATGTGTCTACTGCTAAAAATAGACACTGCTAAAAATAAAAAGTCCTCGCCTGTCCATGATATTATATTTTGTAATGCCCACATTGGCCTAGGAAGCATAAGGAGTGGTTTCGCTAGCCTAAATTAGTTCCCGTAGGCTAAGTTGGAAAAGTCACCTAGGGAATTCAACTTTTTGCGCAGGAAATAACTTTATATAGTGAAAAAGGGAAAAGGGGGGACACGGTTCTTAGGCAAATGAAGTCGCTTAAAAATTATAAAGTGTGCAAACATAAAGTGACTTTAAAAAGAAAATTAAAAGTAAAGTGAGCGGGAAATAACTCAATGGAGAAATAAAAGAGGGGAAATGAGGAGGGCACCCTCATTCTTCCATTCACTCATTTGAAAAACAGATTTTGGAGAGATCTTGAGGAAAGAGTTTGGGGTTTTGGAAACCCTTGTTCATCCACTAGTTTTAGTGTTGCAACTATAAACCCTAGCTAGTTGTGGGAAAGGATCATCTTCAGATTTCTTCGCTAGGCTTCAAGAAGATTTATGTATACACAGCAGATTGAGGCACCATATTAAGAAGGAACACAAACTATTTTTGAATATTGGTAGCATAACATTCCAGGCAGTTTTATCTCTCTATGGGGGGCGACTTTCTCCTATGTTTTGCTAAGCTGAACATAGACTGAGTGATTTCTCTTATTGTTGGGCGATTTCTTACATGTGTAGGGGGTACATATCATTTTGGGGGCACATATCTCACTGTAGAAATTGGAAATACATGTATTGGGGTCGTATTTCTTGTTCTGGGCGTGATCTATAAATGATGGGAGCATATCTCATTGTAGAAGGTGGAAATACAAGTGTGGGGGTCGTGTCTTCTTATTTTGGGCATGATATATTGATGTTGGGCGCATACCTTGGTGACATGAAGCATTACATTACATGTTGGGTGCATACCTTCTCATGTGCTTTGTAGCAAAGGTTTGCAAAATCTGCAAGTTATCTAGGGCCTTTCAAGGTGGATTTCAGATCTAGAAATCCTTTCTTTCAAGCCTTTCCAAGTTTTTGAAATTTTTTGTTCTATTTTCAACCATCATTTATCAGTTTCCTTTACTTACTTTGATAAAAAAATATGCAATCTAACATATATTTTCATGTTCATATTTTTTATTTGAAATTTCTGAATATCGTATTTCCAAAATATCATTTGTTTGAGCCATCTTTAGCAATTTCCAGCAAGACTAGTTTTCTGTTTTTGCAGGTTATTTGCAGGTTTTGAAGAGGATTTGACCACACTTGCCCATCAAAATACTTCAAAAAAGCTTCCAAAATCTTGGGCATAAAACCTCTTCCTTCTCTCTATCTTCTCAAAATTGTAAGCAGCCCAAGAGACGGCTACAGGGGGTGTAAGTCAGGGACGACTTCACGACACTAAGTGTTCTCCCTGCTTGAGCTCCCAAGCATTCCGGATTGACCTGTGGAGCTAGGGAAGGACCTTGCTTGTCTTTTTTCTTGAGAACCCTGTTTTCGTCCTTATACACACTTGCAAACATGATCTAAGTCCATCTCACTTAGTGTGTCCTTGGAGGCATAATGCCTAGGTTCACAGCCCACACTGTCACTTTGACCAGAACCTCTTCCATCTAGGCTTACTCCTAGGGAGCCAAAGGGGGTAGACCTTAGTTACTAGATGTGTTTAAGTTAAGTTCTAGGAGTTAGTTTTAATTTCTTAAGGTTAGAGGGGATCTATTCCTAAGATGCTAAGGCAACAATGCAATATGCAAGGGTTAGCATGTTAGGCAAGCCTTTTCCCTAGGTCAACTAAGACTAGTGCCTAGAAATTGGGCAAGGGTTCAACTATGTTCAAGGGTTGTTCTTTACAAAATATTAAAAGTTACTTACAAGTTTACAAAAGAATAAATCCCATGAAAGAATACCATATACAATTACATAAAATAAAGAATGTTAGGATACAAGTCATACAAAGCAAGCTAACCACGTTTAACCTCTTATGTGTGCAGGATATCAAAAGACTAAAGCATCACCAAATTTATGATATCATCATCAACACATTCCAAAGACTTAGAAGATTTAAGCACAATGTTATAGAGGTTATTGTAGATGATCCACACTCTTAGTTATTAAACCCCCAAGTAGCTTATCAGGTTTGGTNTGTGCATAAGAGAAAAATGCCTTGTGTATTATCCCATCTTAGTGAATTTCTCCTGGAAGTAATCCCATCCATTAATGGAAGCATCAGGAAGGGACTTGTACCATGCTCGTGCCTCCCCCTCGAGGGTCAACACAAAAGTCCTCATCACTACATCCTCATGTTCTACATCAAAATCGCCCAGCACTTGCAAAAATTTAGCCAACTGATCCTCAACTGATTCTCCCAACTTCCCTACAAACAAAGGTATGCATTTAAGTCATTTATGTGTAGGTAAGTCATGAGGATAATCTGGGAATGCGGCAAAACTCAGTGGGTCAAAGGAAAAAAATCTACACCTTACTAGTGGCCTCATAGTTGCATCCATATCGTTAGTCTTAGGTAAAAAAAAAGAACAATTGCTACCGTGCTGCCCTACTACTAGCTTGAGATGGAAATAAAATGAAAGATGAAGAGGTCGAAGATACACTCACCATAGTGCTCGTCAAAAAATAACTTACCTAAGAACTCATACGTTGACCAACTTCGAGAGGAGTTCTTGGTGAAAGAGAAGTCTTGTTCCGGGAAAAGATGTTAGAGTTTGTTCAATCTTGGAACTAGACCTTGTAAGGGAATCAAAACCAAAAGATCTTCTTGCATAAGTCCCCTGTGGAATCGTCCCTATATCCTGTGGAGTTGCCATGTGAGAAAAATAAAGTAAAACAATAAATAAAAACTCATTGAATGTCATTTACCAAGGCTTGCATTCCCCAACAACGACGCCAATTTGTTAGCACAAATTTTCACCCTCCAATTGAGTTGATATAACATATTATTACAACGATGAAGACTTGGCTAATTAAAGGAGTAAAGCCCCAAATTGTCATGGGATATACCCCTCTCCGTTTGGGTTAGTGCTTGCTAGCTTCAGGGGGGAGTCCTTAGGCACCCTGGGTACCTTGCAGCTATCTTTTAAGACTGATTTTCTATGTGTAAACCCAAAAACAACAATCTGTTCGTTTTGGACAGCGTGTTAAAACTGTCCAAAATGGTGGGGAAAATATAGTTTTACACTTGGAGGGATCTTGCAGGGTTAGCACAATGAATATTTAAGGAGTGACAAATCAGTTTGCAAAATTCACAAAACACCATCAAGAAACAAGGTTAGAAGACACACTCGAATTATTTATTGATAGGCTTGTGAGAGGGTTGGTTGTGCAACAATTGGCAAGTCCACAACCGATACAATAATCACTTTGCTCAAAGAAGAGTCACTAGACTTAGAGAGAAAGAGAGGAATGAGAAAGAACACTATGTTAGTTTTTGCCAAGAACCAACCAAGAACACTAGTGAAGCATCCAATATATAGCTATGAGGGTGCATATCCAAGGGACAAATTGGAAGTTGCATGAGTGGGTAAAAAGGGCAAGTATGGAAGCATGAGCGCATGAGTGAAGGATGGAGTGCATGCACTTGAGTGAGAAAAGGCAAGTGGAAGAAGTGGGAGGTTGCATGCGCAAGGGAGAGGGAGAATGAAGGTGCATTGGATTTATGGAGTACAAGATATGCATGAGGCCAAAATTAGCTTTCCAACACATGCCTTCATGCTAAATTTGACAAAAGGATGAGTGAATTATGGCCAAGGGGAAATTTGCCCTATTTTTAAGGGAATTCCCTAAAATTTAGGAATTTAATGTTTAAAACAAAATTAGAGCGAATTTTGAGGAAATAATGCATGGAAAGTGAAAAAGTGAATGTGAGGAGAAATTATTGAGAAAAATTACCCAATATTAGCTAAATTTTCTCCTGGGAAATGCTACGTCATCAATGTGTCCCCCTTTGACTCAATTAATTATTTTCAAATGTTGAAGTCCATGAAAACGCGCCCTTATACCATGTGGATGACACATCACTCTAATACTCTGCCACATGTTGGAAGCTTATCTTGCCACTTGGCACTATTGGAGATGACGATGACTGCTAAAAACATAAATTTCCAAAATAGCCATCTGGTCCCAAAAATTCAAAACTTGTCGAAACTGACTCAAACTTTCACCAAATGCTCGGGATGACTAGGATACCACCATCATGTGTCTACTGCTAAAAATAGACACTGCTAAAAATAAAAAGTCCTCGCCTGTCCATGATATTATATTTTGTAATGCCCACATTGGCCTAGGAAGCATAAGGAGTGGTTTCGCTAGCCTAAATTAGTTCCCGTAGGCTAAGTTGGAAAAGTCACCTAGGGAATTCAACTTTTTGCGCAGGAAATAACTTTATATAGTGAAAAAGGGAAAAGGGGGGACACGGTTCTTAGGCAAATGAAGTCGCTTAAAAATTATAAAGTGTGCAAACATAAAGTGACTTTAAAAAGAAAATTAAAAGTAAAGTGAGCGGGAAATAACTCAATGGAGAAATAAAAGAGGGGAAATGAGGAGGGCACCCTCATTCTTCCATTCACTCATTTGAAAAACAGATTTTGGAGAGATCTTGAGGAAAGAGTTTGGGGTTTTGGAAACCCTTGTTCATCCACTAGTTTTAGTGTTGCAACTATAAACCCTAGCTAGTTGTGGGAAAGGATCATCTTCAGATTTCTTCGCTAGGCTTCAAGAAGATTTATGTATACACAGCAGATTGAGGCACCATATTAAGAAGGAACACAAACTATTTTTGAATATTGGTAGCATAACATTCCAGGCAGTTTTATCTCTCTATGGGGGGCGACTTTCTCCTATGTTTTGCTAAGCTGAACATAGACTGAGTGATTTCTCTTATTGTTGGGCGATTTCTTACATGTGTAGGGGGTACATATCATTTTGGGGGCACATATCTCACTGTAGAAATTGGAAATACATGTATTGGGGTCGTATTTCTTGTTCTGGGCGTGATCTATAAATGATGGGAGCATATCTCATTGTAGAAGGTGGAAATACAAGTGTGGGGGTCGTGTCTTCTTATTTTGGGCATGATATATTGATGTTGGGCGCATACCTTGGTGACATGAAGCATTACATTACATGTTGGGTGCATACCTTCTCATGTGCTTTGTAGCAAAGGTTTGCAAAATCTGCAAGTTATCTAGGGCCTTTCAAGGTGGATTTCAGATCTAGAAATCCTTTCTTTCAAGCCTTTCCAAGTTTTTGAAATTTTTTGTTCTATTTTCAACCATCATTTATCAGTTTCCTTTACTTACTTTGATAAAAAAATATGCAATCTAACATATATTTTCATGTTCATATTTTTTATTTTAAATTTCTAAATATCGTATTTCCAAAATATCATTTGTTTGAGCTATCTTTAGCAATTTCCAGCAAGACTAGTTTTCTGTTTTTGCAGGTTATTTGTAGGTTTTGAAGAGGATTTGACCACACTTGCCCATCAAAATACTTCAAAAAAGATTCCAAAATCTTGGGCATAAAACCTCTTCCTTCTCTCTATCTTCTCAAAATTGTAAGCAGCCCAAGAGATGGCTACAGGGGGTGTAAGTCAGGGACGGCTTCACGACACTAAGTGTTCTCCCTGCTTGAGCACCCAAGCATTCCGGATTGACCTGTGGAGCTAAGGAAGGACCTTGCTTGTCTTTTTTCTTGAGAACCATGTTTTCGTCCTTATACACACTTGCAAACATGAGCTAAGTCCAGCTCACTTAGTGTGTCCTTGGAGGCATAATGCCTAGGTTCACAACCCACGCTGTCACTTTGACCGGAACCTCTTCCATCTAGGCTTACTCCTAGGGAGCCAAAGGGGGTAGACCTTAGTTACTAGATGTGTTTAAGTTAAGTTCTAAGAGTTAGTTTTAATTTCTTAAGGTTAGAGGGGATCTATTCCTAAGATGCTAAGCCAACAATGCAATATGCAAGGGTTAGCATGTTAGGTAAGCCTTTTCCCTAGGTCAACTAAGACTAGTGCCTAGAAATTGGGCAAGGGATCAACTATGTTCAAGGGTTGTTCTTTAAAAAATATTAAAAGTTACTTACAAGTTTACAAAAGAATAAATCCCATGAAAGAATACCATATACAATTACATACAATAAAGAATGCTAGGATACAAGTCATACAAAGCAAGCTAACCATGTTTAACCTCTTATGTGTGCAGGATATCAAAAGACTAAAGGATCACCAAATTTATGATATCATCATCAACACTTTCCAAAGAATTAGAAGATTTAAGCACAATGTTATAGAGGTTATTGTAGATGATCCACACTCTTAGTTATTAAACCCCCAAGTAGCTTATCAGGTTTGGTCTAGGGTTTAATTATTAGGCTTTCTTAAGATTTATCAAATTTTAATTATATTTCACCAAAGCCTCCTTCTCCTATTTCCAAATAATTGATGGATGCTCAAGATAGTATGGCAACGAGGCCAACCCTAGCAGAACCAGTCAGCCCAAAACAAGAGTACTTCCTGGAGAGGACACACACCTGGTGCGCCACGGGGCAGTCCCCTGCCACTACCCTCGGTTGTTTTCCTCAAGCCCCATTTTAGATGGTGAAGATGGTGGTCTAAGGTACCCTAAATAGTCTATTAAGTATATAAGTTGATTAGGTAGACTTTTAGGTGATTATTAGAGTGTT
>JZKD02S0586583.1:0-16098 GCA_000966675.3 Picea glauca
ATTAAAACTATGGTACACAGATTTAGTAACTACCCATGAAAAAATAGGTTATGCTTGTGATGTTGAGGTTGAAACAAATAACTGCGAGTATCCTGTGGCTAAAAGGATTGATGAAGGCGCCCCACATAAAGGTGACCCTGCACCAATTGTGGATGTTGGTATTCTTTCATCTCATGACTTTTCTAACTTTTGGTATTAGTAATTGGGTGTATTAATTTGTTGAATTTGTTCTTTACTTGAATCTGGAGGTTGGTACAGGGGAATAGTTTCAAATGTAAAAGGTTGGGTAGCGCTGGACAACTCCATTTAAAAGAGTTTATTGTAGATTAAAGTCAACGGAAGAAACACGTGAAACGAAGTGTATGGTCCTTACAAATTCAAGAATTGAAAATCTTGATACATTGAGCTAACTTCAAGAGCATATTTGTTTGTCAACTTTAAGAATTACAGCAGTGTGTGCAAAACAAAATCTTAATGGTTACAATTGTGGTTATTCTAAAATATACAAATCTAAGCATGAGCCTAAGCTATAATTTACTTTACTCTTATCATGATTTCAAAATTATGTGCTTATCGAATGACAGAAATGAGTTCTGGCACTCCCATCTGCCCAGAAAAACAAAATATATGGATGGTGGTGAGGTAGGCTTGAGTTGAATTCAATTTTTTTGAACGGTAGGCAGCCCTCAGAACATTATTTTCACATAATATTTCATCAATAAATTTTGTTGGGTGAATGATGTTTATCTATAGAGCACAGAAATGCCTATGCCTCTACTTACTTCACTTACCAAACAAACATAGATGATTATTATGAGACTAATATTTTCAAAGTTGTGTTATCCGAGGAGGATAAGGCAAGCACACAGCGATGTGAAGCTGAATTCGAAATAGCATTTGCTAGTTAAAGGCAGTTTGGTGTAGGGGTTGGAGAAGAAGAAATAATTTTGTTGAGAAAAAGGCTTTAGTGAGTCCAGATTCGAAATAGCGTTTGTTAGGTAATGGCAGTTTAGTGTAGGGGTTTGCAGAAGAAGAAATAATTTTGTTGAAGAAAAGGATTTAATTCATTTATAGATATAGGCCCAGGTTCAGGTTGAATCTCTGTCCCAGCTTACTTGCATTTTGCCTGTTAAATATTAAGATGAAGGAAGGCGGAAGAGGCAGCAGGAACAAAAGAATTACTTGGTTAGAAAATGGCTCCCAGGTAGGAAAATATGAAAAAATAATGTCCAAGTTGACCAAAGGTGAAGAGAAGCTTGATATAATGTTGCAAACATCGGCATCAGCAAAATATTGCCGAGGGTTCAAAAACGAAAATATCGGCTTCGTCAGGGAAAATATTGGAAAATATCGGAAAATGTCGTAAAAATGAAAAACAATGTTGTATGAATGAAAATATCGGAAAATATTGGCAACCCTGATTTTGCCGATAATATCGCCAACATTGCAATGTTGGTAACAATCAGAATGGGGGCAAAGAAGATGCCATATCGAAGTTGGCGGAGCTTAATCAACTACTTATTAAAAATATCAAGAACTCACAAGAAGAAGAGGAATGTTTGGTAGAGAAGCTCAATCAAATGCAATCAGAAAGTAATATTCTTGAAACTGCAGCCAGAACAAATTTCCATATGCAGTGTAACATGGATACTCTGGATTCTGCATAGTGATGGTGAACCCACAGAAGTAATGAAAGGGAACTTGAAGGAAATAGTTTAGAAGGAATTCAAAGAATGACTTGCAAAGAAAGATAAGGAATATGAAGCTGACATTTCTGAAGTTTCAAAACAACTGCGGGATGCTGAGGAAAGGTTCAAGAAGGAAAGTTCTGAGAAAGAAAAGGACTGCAGTGCAGTGGTTTTTTATTAAAAAAATCTAGAAGCTAGTGTTATGAAGTTGAATGATGAAACTCAGGTGATATCTGCAGTATTACAGGCAGCACGTAAAGCTTGTAAATTGAAAAGGATGAGCTTTTATCACAAATTGTAGCAGCAAAAAGGGAGACTGAGGAGATCAGTAAAGGTAGCCAAATGGCAGAGCAAGCATGGAACAATGATAAGGAGAACCTTTTGTCTTCATTAGCAAGATATGAGAAAATCTGAAGAGATGTCTATGCAAAACTAGAGAGTTTTACTTTGGTAGAGAACAGAAAAAGTTGAGTTGGATTCTGAGTTTAATGAATCCAAGGCAAAGTGTGGGGAAGTACTTGAGAAAATTGAAGACGACAGACATTTGTGGGATTTTGAAAAGGGGAATTTGGAAAGCAATCTTGCAGAGATACAAACAAGGCTCGACTCAATGGCTAGTGAAAGGGAATTGCTGAGGCAAAAAATAGAGAGCTAAGCACTGCAGCAGACTCCTTGAAGGCCTAATGGAATGAAAATAATGCGAGAATGGATCACTTGGAAAACCAGATTTCATTGCTTGCTGCTGCAAAAATGTTCCTCGACTGAAGAACATTGGAATCAGAAGAATAACATGTAAACCTCAAGGGAAAAGGAAGGGAGTTGGAACCAACCTTGGATTCTCTCAACAGAGATTTTGAAACCAAAAGGGCCACAGCAAAAGGAGAAAGAGCGCCAGATAGTTCATTTACAATATAAGTTTTCAGATTAACTTGTCAGCCAGATTATGTCGACAAAATGTGCCCTTCCCAAGTGAGAATACTTCTATGGAAAATGACATCAGAATATGCCAAACCCATTATTAAGAAAAGGGGATAGTGTGAGTTTCCAATCTGAGAACTCGTCGCCAAACGTATACATATTAGAAGCTCCACAATAATCCTGCTTTACCAATTCTGCATCAGGTCATTTCTTGGTAGATACTGCACTCAATTTTACAGAAGTCAAGAAATTGACTTAAAGGGCTTTTTTCTTGTATCATCATCTTTTTGGTTTTACTACATAAGCATGAGGAGAACAGATGACAAGCTTGAACATTCAGACAACATGTACAATTACCTGATACCTCTCAAAGCTTTCTGATCTCCTTCAATATGTTTGAACTCTTGCTCTAACTTCAATGCAACAGAATACTTACCAACAGAAAGTGTGAGATATGGATTCTTAGCAAGAATCTGCAATACAAAAATAGGCGGTAAGAAAACATCCCTTTCCATTTACATGAGTACTTCTTTAACTTCTTTTAAACAATCTTCACCAAGCTCTCCATAGTACTCAAGCACATCAGCCCAAAGAGATGGATCTCCACCCCTGCTTGAATCACCCAGCCTCTTGCAACCAGCAATTAATCCTTCATAATCTGAATCTTGCATATAACAAGATATAACTTCTTTGTAAAGTTTCATTTTCTCATATTGAAATAACCAACCTTCCTTGAACCGATGCATTTCAAAAAGAACTGCAAGATCTACTACATAGCAAGGCCAATACCTTTTTCAGCCTTTCCATGCGTTCATTTGTATCTAGATGTTCTTGCCCCTTTTCAATCACACCCTTATCACTATTTCCTCTGCTTGGCAATGCAAAAGTGTTCCGGCTTGAGCCTACTCCTGAAGTGTCCATACCCCAGACATTAGATATGGGCAAAGATGGTGCACAAAATCATCAGACAAGTACAGCTCCAGAAGAGTGTTATGGATTTCAACATGAGCAGGTGAGTCCTTGACCTTACTGATGCACTTCTCAAAGAAAGTCATGAGATATAAAGTATGGTCAGGAAAGATACTAATAAAATCAATTGTTAAAGGCAACTTGCCACGAATGAGATTGTCAGAAACATTGTTGGCTGATCCACCATCATCAGTGCAAAGTTTCATAAGAATGGCAATAGTCTCATTTGATTTCTGCTCAACAAAAATCTTTTCATATTCCTTTGCTATAATTGCAGCTTGAATTGATTCAAAGCTAAAAATATACTCCAAAGCCTCGTCATAACAGCCAAGATCATCTACCAGTATTTTTGAATACCATTCATGCTTACCAGTCTTTTTTGCTGCATACATTGCATGTTCATGATGTCCTGCCCCACGACAAACTTTTCCAGCTGTTTCAACATCAAATCAGTGCTCACCTTCACCTTTGATGAACTCATCCAGCTTTGCTACATCCTTAAGTTTTTTGTAACAATTCAAGAGAGGAGTCGTATTATCTTTGGAGGCTAAACTGTTCTCATGTAGTTTTTTCAAGTAACTAGTAAGATTATAGAGGCACTGGGCATCAAGAATCTTTTGAATGACATAAGAATATTCCAGTTGACCAATAGTACGAATGTATTGTGCCATGGCTTCATCATAGTCTTGCTTACAATCCAAGTGATCTGCATATTTGTGCAGTAGTTCAGCTTGGCCGCTGCATCTGCATGATGACTTTGGACAAGACTTATGGCAATGGTATATAAATTCTTTTTGAAATGCATGTCCAATTTACTATCCATGTCTCACTCCCATGCATAAAACTTTATGATCACTTGCTGTTAAGAGGATGATATTATCCCACTGACAAAGTATGTGTGTAACTTCTCCAACCGGTAAGCTGTGGACAATCAAATAGTTTTTCAGGTCATAAATATTGAAAATATTCCTACTTGTTCTTTGGTCTGCAATAATAGACAACAGGTATCCTTGAAACCAACCATCCAAGAAAGAGCTTTTCTCCCTCAAATGCCCAGCAAGGACCTGACCCATCAACTTCATAAAAATATAGGGCCTTAGTCCGCCCAATAACCAGATCCTGGTAGACAACAGCAAATTCTATGCTATTAAAAGAGATTTTTATCCTAAGAAAACAATAATGTTTAGACATTCAATGGTTGGTTTTCCAGTTTAAACTTTACCTGCTATGATAAAAATATCTTGACAACATAGAAGCACATATTTTAGGAAAAAAAACTGTGAAAATGGATTACCCGGTTGCCATTCATAGTAATGCTATTATTTCCACGTCCAATCTGATCTAAGACCTGCCTCCAGGGGGGAAGGTGATACATATAAAAAAGGCTCACTTAAGTTGTGGTTCAACAAAAAGCTGAAGAGTTGGGTCATCAACTCGGAATCCTAGTCCTATTACAGGAGATCGATAGTCATTTGAAGATGCATCAACTTGTAGCTTTGTGTATAAAATACGTTCACGAGCAATATCTCTTCTTATACAATAAATATAACCGTTGTCTAGTCCTATAAAGATCCTTAGTTTCAGAGGTGCCTCTTCAAATACTAGAAATGATGTAATCTTCAAAAGATGAAGATAACACATCAAAACTACACCAGAATATTTGCAAACTACAGACAAGCTTCCATCACATTAACTGTCTTTGCTTTTCCATGTGACTTACATTCAATTTGGAAGGATACTTTTACTTCAGGAAATTGGTTGGTAAAAATTCGCAATATTTGGATGAAAGTAGGGCCTGTGGTGCTTGATCCTTCTGACTGCATCTTATCCAGGTCAAAGACCTTGAGACACATTGCCAAAAGTTAAGGTGATGATGTTTCATCTTCTCCAAGAGTTACCAGTATATTATGTTGCTGCATAGCCCAAAAAATGCATCAAACCTATCCCCGTGGCTTTGTCTAATATACACCCTTGAGGCTTCAGGCAATGACATGATACAATAAAAGCTTTCTAGGGGAGATTCCAGTTTCAACATGCTTTGACGGACTGTCTAATTTTGAACATGTCATATTACAAATAATTTTAAGAAACAATCATATCTTCAGATAAAGAGACTAATACTAATATGTTCAGCAATAAAATGAAGTGAAGTTTAAAAAGGACTATATCAATTTGAAATTATATCAGACATTTATCATTTAAATTTAATTGGGTCATAACACATCCTACGATCTAGAACTTGGAACTACAAAATCTTTGCTCAACTTTGAAAACATGAGAAGCCTACTTGTGTCTAACTTTATTAGAAAGAAAAAACAAGTCTTGACTCACATGACAAGGCAACAGGAAAAACAATGTAAATTTCTGAGAAATCAATTCCCAAAGAAAATTTTCTGCCAACATCCGTCAACTTCAAGAATGACTTCTATATAAAGACAACAGTTAAATCAGCCTTGCCACTAATTGCGAAGGCTAGTTGTTCTCATGGATGAAGCAGATCGAATCTCAGGTGAAGAACATGGAAAGAGTGTATTGAGTCTGTGCATAAGAATATCACTTCTTGAAGGAATCTCGTTTAAAAGGAATTGCTGAACAATTGGCTTTTTAAACCACTCAAGGACGGCTTCTCCTGGACTTCTTAAAACTACCCTGCTAACCTCAAAGGGAGAATTTGCTGTACCAAGAATCTGTGCTACCACAATTTTCAGGGTTGGCCCTGTAACAATTTTTATTCTTCTTGGTATAACACCATAGTAAAGCATGCGCTTTCTAAACCTATGGAGTGTATGTACCACAGCAACAAGTGCAGCCCCAACAGACAGATGCCTGACATCTAGGGACCAAGCGATGTGTTGATCAAAGACTATTGCCTTCGGGAAAAGTTTATTTTCATAAGCAACCTTCCACACACAACGAGCTCTATTTATTTGACCCAAGAGCACGAGATAGTTCAACAGCACATTGACAAAGTACCTGGCCGCACTTTCCTCTGCTTCATAGTCAATACTTTGAAAGAAAGCCCTTACAAAGGAAAGAACCGGCTCCTTTCTCTGCTCTGGACCACTAAAAAGTCCACATAAAAATGAATGAGCCTTATGTTTTGTGGTACTCATAATAGACATTAGAATTTTTTCATTCTGCTCATCTTGACATCTTACAAGATGAGCTAGAATTGATGTGTACAATATAAAATCCACTTTGGCAGCAGAAGAGACATAAGTTTCAAGAAGGGGTTGTGCTGATTCGTAAAGGCAGTTCTTCATGCACGATTCAAAGAGTTGACGAATAATGAAGTTGTTTGTTCTTATCCCTGCAGAACTCATGAATCTCAGCCATCTTAAAGCTATCTCAACAGAACCTTCCTTAACATAGATCATCAGAACATCGCTCGCATTCACATCAGCCGCAAACCCTACTGCTTTCATGTCCAATAAAATCTTCGCTGCCATGTCCAACATCTTTTTATTTGCTAAGGCTGTCAATAATGATGTATATGCACTTAGAGTAAGTCTTAACCCAGAATTAGTCATGGAGTTATAAAGTTTCAGAGCCTGATCAACCTGTCCACGGGCAGCATGCATTTCCAATAGAGAACAAAATGTAGTTGCCATGGGCAAAAACCCCGCCTTTTCCATGTTTGAAAATAATGACATTGCAATATCCAATTTCCCAGCTTTTGCATGTGATTCAACGACCATAGTGTACAGGCCATAATTTGGCCTGAAGCCTGCCTCCTTCATCTCATGCCAGACCTTTAATGCCATATCCAATTTTCCCGCCTTAACATATGACTCTGTCAGAGAAACAAATGTACTTGCAGACGGCCGAAAGCCAGCTGCCTGCATGTCCATGTAGACCTTCATAGTCATGTCCAATCTCCCCGCCTTACCCAATGAATCAACAAGAGTTGTAAATATCAAAGCGTTTGGGCGGAGGCCTTTAGTTTTCATTTCTTCGAAAAGTTTGATAGCTGTATCGAGTCTACCAGATCTTGCCAGCTGTGGAATCAACATCTCAAAAGTTTCTGCGTCAGGACTGCCACCTGATTTTTCCAAGGCTTCATAGATCTCAAATGCCTTATACGGAAGGCCCGTATTCAAAAATGAGCTGATCAGGGAGTTATATGTTTGTGTGTCAGCCTGGCACCCAGCTTCTTGCATTTGCTTAAAGCAGCTAAAGGCCGGTTCTAATTTGCCGGCTTTTGTGTAGTACCGGATCACCTTATTGCAAGCACTAAAAGATACAGCACTCCCTTCATTCTTCATATCTTCAAGCAAAGATTGAATGCCATCAAAATCAGCAGTCCTGATTAAGCCATCCAACAAATGATGATATGTCTGCTCATTGGGAGTGTACCAATTTTGCCTCTTGGCCCAATTGAACAAGCCCAACGCCACATCCACTTCGTTGAGGCTTTTCAAGACATTATTGATATGCGACATGTTCGGTAAAAAATGCAAGTGATCGAGCTGGAGCTCCATGTCAGGCCCCCATTTCCATCGCCTGACAATGTCAAGGATCTTGGCCACAACTTCTGCATTTGTAAAGGTCCTTTTCACACCACCCACCAGAATATGATCATCTTCCCCGGGCTTAACAGACCTTATTCCCTTGCTAGAGGTGATTATCTCCCCTGACTCATCTAAATACACAACCTCGTCGGTCCAGTCAGAAGGACTCTCCTTCGAAAATTTCACAGAAGGGCCACAGGTAAAACCCCTAGGGTTTCCAGGGGCCTGCAAATGCCCAAAACAGAGAATATGGAAGGGGTAATGGTGTTCAAATGACATATTCGGACACCCAATTGAACAATAAGATCCCCTGCGTGTGCCCACATTGTCGATATATCCCACATGATCAGCTCCCTGGCGTTGACGGTTACAGAGGATTTCTGATGATTTCTGGCCCCTGACATATTCATTCTGCCACTGTAAAGCCCATGAAAGCTTGTTGGGTTTTCTCAAATGTGATCTAAATGAGCTGCAAAGCTCCAGCAAATGACCATAACCCATCCTCCTATCGTAATATAATTTCTCGAAAGGATAAAAGTTTAGCAGATTACCATTTTGGGGGAGTTTCAGGACCTTCTAGATGGAAACAAATGTAAATGAACGATCTTCGTAGACCCTGTCAACCTCTTTACAAACTTCTGATCTCTTTCCGATTCATTACCCTACCCCTGTGCGCCCTCGTAATCCCTCGTATTCGCCCAGTATACAGCCTAACTAGCCCTCCTTTCTAAATCCCCTTTACGAATCCCGCTTATCTCAGTTGTGGTTTTCATCTTCTTTTCCCGGTCCTCTTATCCATCTTTATTTTATTTCTGTGGTCTATTGTGATAGGATTCTTTATTTTTATCACCTGTAACCCATTCCTCTCTCTTCTTTCCAGTCTATTGTGGTGGCTTCCTCACATTCCTTCATATCAGAACATAAAAGACGAGAAAAAATGCTGTAACATTTTCCTCTGTGAATACTGAATTGCGAGTAACAAACCTCGTCCCTACCCTCCAAATCTTCACAACATGCTTCATACAANGTTTTACTTTGGTAGAGAACAGAAAAAGTTGAGTTGGATTCTGAGTTTAATGAATCCAAGGCAAAGTGTGGGGAAGTACTTGAGAAAATTGAAGACGACAGACATTTGTGGGATTTTGAAAAGGGGAATTTGGAAAGCAATCTTGCAGAGATACAAACAAGGCTCGACTCAATGGCTAGTGAAAGGGAATTGCTGAGGCAAAAAATAGAGAGCTAAGCACTGCAGCAGACTCCTTGAAGGCCTAATGGAATGAAAATAATGCGAGAATGGATCACTTGGAAAACCAGATTTCATTGCTTGCTGCTGCAAAAATGTTCCTCGACTGAAGAACATTGGAATCAGAAGAATAACATGTAAACCTCAAGGGAAAAGGAAGGGAGTTGGAACCAACCTTGGATTCTCTCAACAGAGATTTTGAAACCAAAAGGGCCACAGCAAAAGGAGAAAGAGCGCCAGATAGTTCATTTACAATATAAGTTTTCAGATTAACTTGTCAGCCAGATTATGTCGACAAAATGTGCCCTTCCCAAGTGAGAATACTTCTATGGAAAATGACATCAGAATATGCCAAACCCATTATTAAGAAAAGGGGATAGTGTGAGTTTCCAATCTGAGAACTCGTCGCCAAACGTATACATATTAGAAGCTCCACAATAATCCTGCTTTACCAATTCTGCATCAGGTCATTTCTTGGTAGATACTGCACTCAATTTTACAGAAGTCAAGAAATTGACTTAAAGGGCTTTTTTCTTGTATCATCATCTTTTTGGTTTTACTACATAAGCATGAGGAGAACAGATGACAAGCTTGAACATTCAGACAACATGTACAATTACCTGATACCTCTCAAAGCTTTCTGATCTCCTTCAATATGTTTGAACTCTTGCTCTAACTTCAATGCAACAGAATACTTACCAACAGAAAGTGTGAGATATGGATTCTTAGCAAGAATCTGCAATACAAAAATAGGCGGTAAGAAAACATCCCTTTCCATTTACATGAGTACTTCTTTAACTTCTTTTAAACAATCTTCACCAAGCTCTCCATAGTACTCAAGCACATCAGCCCAAAGAGATGGATCTCCACCCCTGCTTGAATCACCCAGCCTCTTGCAACCAGCAATTAATCCTTCATAATCTGAATCTTGCATATAACAAGATATAACTTCTTTGTAAAGTTTCATTTTCTCATATTGAAATAACCAACCTTCCTTGAACCGATGCATTTCAAAAAGAACTGCAAGATCTACTACATAGCAAGGCCAATACCTTTTTCAGCCTTTCCATGCGTTCATTTGTATCTAGATGTTCTTGCCCCTTTTCAATCACACCCTTATCACTATTTCCTCTGCTTGGCAATGCAAAAGTGTTCCGGCTTGAGCCTACTCCTGAAGTGTCCATACCCCAGACATTAGATATGGGCAAAGATGGTGCACAAAATCATCAGACAAGTACAGCTCCAGAAGAGTGTTATGGATTTCAACATGAGCAGGTGAGTCCTTGACCTTACTGATGCACTTCTCAAAGAAAGTCATGAGATATAAAGTATGGTCAGGAAAGATACTAATAAAATCAATTGTTAAAGGCAACTTGCCACGAATGAGATTGTCAGAAACATTGTTGGCTGATCCACCATCATCAGTGCAAAGTTTCATAAGAATGGCAATAGTCTCATTTGATTTCTGCTCAACAAAAATCTTTTCATATTCCTTTGCTATAATTGCAGCTTGAATTGATTCAAAGCTAAAAATATACTCCAAAGCCTCGTCATAACAGCCAAGATCATCTACCAGTATTTTTGAATACCATTCATGCTTACCAGTCTTTTTTGCTGCATACATTGCATGTTCATGATGTCCTGCCCCACGACAAACTTTTCCAGCTGTTTCAACATCAAATCAGTGCTCACCTTCACCTTTGATGAACTCATCCAGCTTTGCTACATCCTTAAGTTTTTTGTAACAATTCAAGAGAGGAGTCGTATTATCTTTGGAGGCTAAACTGTTCTCATGTAGTTTTTTCAAGTAACTAGTAAGATTATAGAGGCACTGGGCATCAAGAATCTTTTGAATGACATAAGAATATTCCAGTTGACCAATAGTACGAATGTATTGTGCCATGGCTTCATCATAGTCTTGCTTACAATCCAAGTGATCTGCATATTTGTGCAGTAGTTCAGCTTGGCCGCTGCATCTGCATGATGACTTTGGACAAGACTTATGGCAATGGTATATAAATTCTTTTTGAAATGCGTGTCCAATTTACTATCCATGTCTCACTCCCATGCATAAAACTTTATGATCACTTGCTGTTGAGAGGATGATATTATCCCACTGACAAAGTATGTGTGTAACTTCTCCAACCAGTAAGCTGTGGACAATCAAATAGTTTTTCAGGTCATAAATATTGAAAACATTCCTACTTGTTCTTTGGTCTGCAATAATA
This sequence comes from Picea glauca, assembly GCA_000966675.3. Taxonomy (NCBI): domain Eukaryota; kingdom Viridiplantae; phylum Streptophyta; class Pinopsida; order Pinales; family Pinaceae; genus Picea; species Picea glauca. The sequence goes on from JZKD02S0586583.1 coordinate 11,558, forward strand.
GACAACAGGTATCCTTGAAACCAACCATCCAAGAAAGAGCTTTTCTCCCTCAAATGGCCAGCAAGGACCTGACCCATCAACTTCATAAAAATATAGGGCCTTAGTCCGCCCAATAACCAGATCCTGGTAGACAACAGCAAATTCTATGCTATTAAAATAGATTTTTATCCTAAGAAAACAATAATGTTTAGACATTCAATGATTGGTTTTCCAGTTTAAACTTTACCTGCTATGATAAAAATATCTTGACAACATAGAAGCACATAGTTTAGGAAAAAAAACTGTGAAAATGGATTACCCGGTTGCCATTCATAGTAATGCTATTATTTCCACGTCCAATCTGATCTAAGACCTGCCTCCAGGGGGGAAGGTGATACATATAAAAAAGGCTCACTTAAGTTGTGGTTCAACAAAAAGCTGAAGAGTTGGGTCATCAACTCGGAATCCTAGTCCTATTACAGGAGATCGATAGTCATTTGAAGATGCATCAACTTGTAGCTTTGTGTATAAAATACGTTCACGAGCAATATCTCTTCTTATACAATAAATATAACCGTTGTCTAGTCCTATAAAGATCCTTAGTTTCAGAGGTGCCTCTTCAAATACTAGAAATGATGTAATCTTCAAAAGATGAAGATAACACATCAAAACTACACCAGAATATTTGCAAACTACAGACAAGCTTCCATCACATTAACTGTCTTTGCTTTTCCATGTGACTTACATTCAATTTGGAAGGATACTTTTACTTCAGGAAATTGGTTGGTAAAAATTCGCAATATTTGGATGAAAGTAGGGCCTGTGGTGCTTGATCCTTCTGACTGCATCTTATCCAGGTCAAAGACCTTGAGACACATTGCCAAAAGTTAAGGTGATGATGTTTCATCTTCTCCAAGAGTTACCAGTATATTATGTTGCTGCATAGCCCAAAAAATGCATCAAACCTATCCCCGTGGCTTTGTCTAATATACACCCTTGAGGCTTCAGGCAATGACATGATACAATAAAAGCTTTCTAGGGGAGATTCCAGTTTCAACATGCTTTGACGGACTGTCTAATTTTGAACATGTCATATTACAAATAATTTTAAGAAACAATCATATCTTCAGATAAAGAGACTAATACTAATATGTTCAGCAATAAAATGAAGTGAAGTTTAAAAAGGACTATATCAATTTGAAATTATATCAGACATTTATCATTTAAATTTAATTGGGTCATAACACATCCTACGATCTAGAACTTGGAACTACAAAATCTTTGCTCAACTTTGAAAACATGAGAAGCCTACTTGTGTCTAACTTTATTAGAAAGAAAAAACAAGTCTTGACTCACATGACAAGGCAACAGGAAAAACAATGTAAATTTCTGAGAAATCAATTCCCAAAGAAAATTTTCTGCCAACATCCGTCAACTTCAAGAATGACTTCTATATAAAGACAACAGTTAAATCAGCCTTGCCACTAATTGCGAAGGCTAGTTGTTCTCATGGATGAAGCAGATCGAATCTCAGGTGAAGAACATGGAAAGAGTGTATTGAGTCTGTGCATAAGAATATCACTTCTTGAAGGAATCTCGTTTAAAAGGAATTGCTGAACAATTGGCTTTTTAAACCACTCAAGGACGGCTTCTCCTGGACTTCTTAAAACTACCCTGCTAACCTCAAAGGGAGAATTTGCTGTACCAAGAATCTGTGCTACCACAATTTTCAGGGTTGGCCCTGTAACAATTTTTATTCTTCTTGGTATAACACCATAGTAAAGCATGCGCTTTCTAAACCTATGGAGTGTATGTACCACAGCAACAAGTGCAGCCCCAACAGACAGATGCCTGACATCTAGGGACCAAGCGATGTGTTGATCAAAGACTATTGCCTTCGGGAAAAGTTTATTTTCATAAGCAACCTTCCACACACAACGAGCTCTATTTATTTGACCCAAGAGCACGAGATAGTTCAACAGCACATTGACAAAGTACCTGGCCGCACTTTCCTCTGCTTCATAGTCAATACTTTGAAAGAAAGCCCTTACAAAGGAAAGAACCGGCTCCTTTCTCTGCTCTGGACCACTAAAAAGTCCACATAAAAATGAATGAGCCTTATGTTTTGTGGTACTCATAATAGACATTAGAATTTTTTCATTCTGCTCATCTTGACATCTTACAAGATGAGCTAGAATTGATGTGTACAATATAAAATCCACTTTGGCAGCAGAAGAGACATAAGTTTCAAGAAGGGGTTGTGCTGATTCGTAAAGGCAGTTCTTCATGCACGATTCAAAGAGTTGACGAATAATGAAGTTGTTTGTTCTTATCCCTGCAGAACTCATGAATCTCAGCCATCTTAAAGCTATCTCAACAGAACCTTCCTTAACATAGATCATCAGAACATCGCTCGCATTCACATCAGCCGCAAACCCTACTGCTTTCATGTCCAATAAAATCTTCGCTGCCATGTCCAACATCTTTTTATTTGCTAAGGCTGTCAATAATGATGTATATGCACTTAGAGTAAGTCTTAACCCAGAATTAGTCATGGAGTTATAAAGTTTCAGAGCCTGATCAACCTGTCCACGGGCAGCATGCATTTCCAATAGAGAACAAAATGTAGTTGCCATGGGCAAAAACCCCGCCTTTTCCATGTTTGAAAATAATGACATTGCAATATCCAATTTCCCAGCTTTTGCATGTGATTCAACGACCATAGTGTACAGGCCATAATTTGGCCTGAAGCCTGCCTCCTTCATCTCATGCCAGACCTTTAATGCCATATCCAATTTTCCCGCCTTAACATATGACTCTGTCAGAGAAACAAATGTACTTGCAGACGGCCGAAAGCCAGCTGCCTGCATGTCCATGTAGACCTTCATAGTCATGTCCAATCTCCCCGCCTTACCCAATGAATCAACAAGAGTTGTAAATATCAAAGCGTTTGGGCGGAGGCCTTTAGTTTTCATTTCTTCGAAAAGTTTGATAGCTGTATCGAGTCTACCAGATCTTGCCAGCTGTGGAATCAACATCTCAAAAGTTTCTGCGTCAGGACTGCCACCTGATTTTTCCAAGGCTTCATAGATCTCAAATGCCTTATACGGAAGGCCCGTATTCAAAAATGAGCTGATCAGGGAGTTATATGTTTGTGTGTCAGCCTGGCACCCAGCTTCTTGCATTTGCTTAAAGCAGCTAAAGGCCGGTTCTAATTTGCCGGCTTTTGTGTAGTACCGGATCACCTTATTGCAAGCACTAAAAGATACAGCACTCCCTTCATTCTTCATATCTTCAAGCAAAGATTGAATGCCATCAAAATCAGCAGTCCTGATTAAGCCATCCAACAAATGATGATATGTCTGCTCATTGGGAGTGTACCAATTTTGCCTCTTGGCCCAATTGAACAAGCCCAACGCCACATCCACTTCGTTGAGGCTTTTCAAGACATTATTGATATGCGACATGTTCGGTAAAAAATGCAAGTGATCGAGCTGGAGCTCCATGTCAGGCCCCCATTTCCATCGCCTGACAATGTCAAGGATCTTGGCCACAACTTCTGCATTTGTAAAGGTCCTTTTCACACCACCCACCAGAATATGATCATCTTCCCCGGGCTTAACAGACCTTATTCCCTTGCTAGAGGTGATTATCTCCCCTGACTCATCTAAATACACAACCTCGTCGGTCCAGTCAGAAGGACTCTCCTTCGAAAATTTCACAGAAGGGCCACAGGTAAAACCCCTAGGGTTTCCAGGGGCCTGCAAATGCCCAAAACAGAGAATATGGAAGGGGTAATGGTGTTCAAATGACATATTCGGACACCCAATTGAACAATAAGATCCCCTGCGTGTGCCCACATTGTCGATATATCCCACATGATCAGCTCCCTGGCGTTGACGGTTACAGAGGATTTCTGATGATTTCTGGCCCCTGACATATTCATTCTGCCACTGTAAAGCCCATGAAAGCTTGTTGGGTTTTCTCAAATGTGATCTAAATGAGCTGCAAAGCTCCAGCAAATGACCATAACCCATCCTCCTATCGTAATATAATTTCTCGAAAGGATAAAAGTTTAGCAGATTACCATTTTGGGGGAGTTTCAGGACCTTCTAGATGGAAACAAATGTAAATGAACGATCTTCGTAGACCCTGTCAACCTCTTTACAAACTTCTGATCTCTTTCCGATTCATTACCCTACCCCTGTGCGCCCTCGTAATCCCTCGTATTCGCCCAGTATACAGCCTAACTAGCCCTCCTTTCTAAATCCCCTTTACGAATCCCGCTTATCTCAGTTGTGGTTTTCATCTTCTTTTCCCGGTCCTCTTATCCATCTTTATTTTATTTCTGTGGTCTATTGTGATAGGATTCTTTATTTTTATCACCTGTAACCCATTCCTCTCTCTTCTTTCCAGTCTATTGTGGTGGCTTCCTCACATTCCTTCATATCAGAACATAAAAGACGAGAAAAAATGCTGTAACATTTTCCTCTGTGAATACTGAATTGCGAGTAACAAACCTCGTCCCTACCCTCCAAATCTTCACAACATGCTTCATACAA
>JZKD02S0586594.1:14096-31388 GCA_000966675.3 Picea glauca
TCATATTTTATTCTAAGTCCAACCTAGCCTCCCTTTGAGAGCTAACTTCCTAAACCATAAGTGATTGGTATAAATACACACCAATCACATCATTTGTAATCATCTCATCCAAGTGAATCATTCGTAAGCCCAGGGGCATCCTATCGATTGCACACTCTCTTTAAGTCTCTATGTTTATGATATGTGGTACATTTTTCTTGTGTTTATCATCAAGGCACTATTATATTTCAGCATTGTTTATCTTATTGGATTAGGGTTTGTTGGAGAATTCATTGTAGATCCTCTACCTTAGATCCACTGGGTCTTGCTCAAGTGGTTGAGAGGAGAACTTGTTAACCTGGGTTGAAATCCTACTTGTGAGAAAAAGACAATTACGGGACTTCAAAGAAACAATCAACCTTTAATTGAAGAAAATTGTCTACTATAGCCAGAAAAATATAAAGAAATATACCATTTCAAAAGACATAAGCAAACCTTGCTTACGAAAGTCAACGGATTAAAACAAAAGGGATTATCAAATATAAATGTTGAAAAACATGTGCTAGCTACAAGAGATATGCCTTAAACAATCATACTTTGACAATAACCAACAAAATTAGAAGCATAGTTGCTGCAAACCTGAGAAGTGTTGAAATATGTACCTGAGCTAGTTTCGGTACAGAAAAGTGTAATAGAGTGCAGCCAGAAGTAGAAAAGCATCACTGCAGAAATAACTAATTTGCCATGATGAAAATCGAAGCATGCTCGAGTGACAACAACTCAACTTGCACAAGGCCAAATGGCAGGTTGAACCATAAACCATATAAGTTAACTGCCAAATATTTGAGCTTGAATAGAAATATCTAAGGTACTATACTCATCAAACCCTGCCATAAAATGAAGGCTAATACCGTTAAATGGTAGCAATAAGTGAAAACAGTTAATTGCCACTTCTCATATATTACGTTCTACTTATAAGCATTCAAAGACTTCCAAAACAACTATTGTTCCTGCTCGGATAAAAACAAAGGAAAACAAAATCTCATCAATCAATTACTTTTACGAGGCTCTACAAGTGGCGCCAACACTGAAACAAGAAACATCTCAACAACAAATAGTGAACTGGGAAGAAAGTTGCAATATGCTTAGGTACAAGGAATCTAAAATCTGAAATTCATTCCAACTCTTCACCACCATGAAAAAAGAAAAATTGAATTCCCAACCTTGAATATTTACAATGAATGGCACATGTTAAGCAAGTCAGGGAATAGGCATGCCCAACGATTTACAATCAATGCATAATGAATATAAACAAGTAATGATTTGATCCCAAACATAGCTTTCCCATAAACTTTCCTGTGCATCTCTTGCTGTATGGTTATCAACAAAACCTCAAAATCCACAAATTAATCATAATATGCGAAGGATTGAATTGACCACATATGTTGATAAAACAGATAATCTGCCTGTTTGCTGAAGTCATAATTTGGAACGAAGTTCAAATTGATGCCATCAGTTGGAAGATCCTTCCCCAGAAGAAGCCATAGGTGATCTCCACTCTGTTTTCTAGCTGAGCAGACGAAGCTTTTGGAGGGGCCTTTTCGAGTGACACTAACACTTCCCATATGTCCTTGGTAATACTATGAAGCATTTCTGTGGCCTTCCTGTTTCTGAAATTTTTTCTCAGAAGTTTTTAACTTACCAGCCCACAAAAACCTAGTTTCTTTCTTGTCAATGACTGGGAATGCATACTGAATAAAATAAAAAATCTAAACATCTAGAACAACTCACTAAAAAGTAAACTAAAGAAACAAGATAACAGTTAAAGAAAAAGAAAGGGACGTCATCTTTCTTTTCATCTAATATATAAAGTTCAATAATATTTTTTTCATTTTTCCACTTGCTATAAATTTCAAAGGATGTTTCAGAAATTTTTCCAATTATATCAAGCTAATGCTATTTCCCAATTTCTAGAAGCTAATCTTTCTAGTATCCATACTACAACTTTGGGAATCCAGAAAACAATATTTAGAAACAATTGTCTGTGGCTTTTCCCTTGTGACTACTTCTGAAGAATGACAAGTGATGAATTAAACCTATAAGTAGCTACTTCAGAAAATATAGGACAGAAATAAATGCAATTGAATATGTATCTATATATATAGAAATTTCCATGAGTATAGATTAATATTTGAGGGCTCAATCAAACTATTTCAGCAGAGAAAAAGAAATGTGCAGGATATCTATAAAGAAAACCTAGAACATTTGAGAATACAAAACAAGCAATACAAACAGAGAGAAAAGCAAAAACATAAATGAGAAAGGTCTTTATTGTTAGAATTTGGTAGCTCGTAGGTACTTCTGCATTGGCGGCGCTCAGCATGCGGAAGTGACCGAACACACTTTTACCCTAGTGACTTTATAATGAGTTTTTATAAAGTAACTTTAAAAAGTGATTTTATAAAGTTGGGTCTTTAAATTTTTAAATGTAAAAGTGACTTTATGATGTTATGGGTCACTTTAGTGACTTAAGTAACCTCAAAGAATGATTAAGTCGTGACCATTGATTTCATGAGGGCAAGATCTAATCTTGACCATCAATCTCATTGGAAGACCAAGGGTTAGGGCAGTTACATTTCGAATTTGCTTAAATGAAGCTCATAAGGGAGAGAGAGGGTGCACTTTTTGAGGAGAGTTTGAGGGAACGTGAAGGGATACGCATCCCAAGAAGGTTTCTTAGCTTGGAGGAAAAAGAGTTTCAGCAGATAGAGGTTGGCATGCATCCCTAGGAGAGGGATTGGCACGCACTTCAAGGTTGCATCAGCATTAAAGAGTACCATACAGCAAGAAGGCTGTACAGTACGGATTTTTGGAGGCCATACAGCAAGTTTTGCTGGTCTTGCAGCTACAGCCAAGCACAGAAATCGAGGCTGAGCTTATGCACGAATTTCTAGGTGCTTTTCTACTGCAGATAAATCCGTACAGCAAGGTACAGTTCTACACCACTTCTGGGCACAAAAATCAAGGCATTATTTCTGCTGTTTGTGACTGTACAGTCCGTACCTTTTGTACAGGAAATCAGGTTCTGATTTCAAGACTGTTGCTCAGGAATTTATGTGAAATTTTTGCTCAGATAGTGTGAAAGTACAGATTATAAATGCTGAAAGTGTATTGCTGTTGTACTCAGAATTTCCCTAAAGCTGAATAAAGAAATATTCTCCTTAAATTCTGTCCTCTTTTCCTGTGTTATTCTTCATGGGATTTTGCCCAGATTTTTGGTGCCAAATGTGTGATTTTGTTCACTGTTCATGAGTATTCCGCTGCTGTTATATTTCAGATTGCTTAGTTATTTGTGTTTCAGCTCATAGTACAATATTTGCATGCTGTTATATTGCCATATTGGTGTACTACTATAGGAGGCTGAAATCTGGTATTGACTAAGTATGGGACTGATATATATATATAGAATGTCGAGGCTTTATACATATTTGTACAAGTATTTCTTGGAAATCAAAAAGAAACTACATAATGAACAAACTCAAACTGACCTATAAGACTTATAACGAAAACATTATTTTGAAAGTTGATATTCCAACCAGTGTTGCAAAAATTGGACTCCAGAATATCTCAAAGGTGGTCAAAAAATTGAACTTGGGAATAAATCAGAATGACCTGCAAAAAATAGCAAGAATTAAAAAATGCAAAATATTTCCTTTTTCCAATTAGGGTAAAATATAAGCTTAGAACTACCTTTCCAGGTTTTATAAGAAAAAAAAATATCACTACAAGCAATTTTTTATTAAAAAAAAAGGATTTTTTCAAATAAATCATGATTTCTGATTTTTAAAAAGCCATGATGATCCCAATTTCTTGTTTGTGGCTTACTTGGAGCCAAATACAACCTTTTTCCTCCCACATACACTAGAACTCCTCCATAGTGCTCCCTCTTTGCCATCACATAAACTTGAAAAGAACAACACAATCTCCACTCTTTCATGAAAACAAACTAGAGATCACATCGACCATTGAGGAGAATTTAGACGCAAGTTGACAAATGAACTCAAACACTGTCATGGAGAGTCGAAGAAATAGAAAAGGGACTAAAAGGCCAAGACCCTGAAATTCAGGCACAAAACACCAAGGAAAGGATTGAAAGTACCAAAAAGAATCACATAGAATCCATTGTCACCTGTAAGACTTGCACCTGATAACCACAACTTCCTAGGAAGATCACCCATCCCCATATAACTCCTGCTGAAGTGCCCTTAATAGTAGAGTTTTTCACCATACTCAAGCCAACTTTGCTTGCTACCCCATTTGCAAAATCTTAGCAAGTATTGTGCCTTTTGAACCATTCATTCAAAGATCCCTTCTCTTTATGCTGCTTTTGCAGTCCAACATACGAAATATCATTTTTCATGCTTAACTACACAGTATTAAATCATTCATGCATGACCCATCCACCCATGAGCATTTTGATCATAATGACCAATTTCTCATGTGCTTGAATAGTCCACTTAGCACTCATTGCATCAGGTGATGCCCACGAGGGTGAAGAAGTGGGATTGAAACTAGCGAGATGAATTGCATAGCATCAATCATCACCTCTAAGACTTGGACCCAAAAACAAGGACTTTTAGGGAAGGTCACCCATCTCTCTTGCTTAGTAGCGGAGTGAAGAATAAAAATGCTCTCAAAATGTAAAGGACGAGTGCCAAACTAAGCTCGAACAAGTGCTAAAAGGAAGGTCTACTTACAACGAATCATATGCTCGAGCATGACAAATTCAACTCTCCATAGATACCCAATAAGTGGCAATCAATCTGGGCTCCCAAACTTTAACACCATAAAGAAAAATAAGTTTGATGATGGTGTCAAAGAGATACATCTTCATTGGTATGTCTTGAAAATGCATATGGAAACACTAGCACTCAAGCACAAAATGATACACGTGCCCCTTGGTGAGTTGGGGTTGGGAAGCCAGTCTCATTTTGAATTTAGGGCCCCTATAAACAACCCCCAAATAGGTCTATGTTGTAGTGATATCCACCCCACTCCTTACAAAAAAAGAAAAGGAAATCTAACAGTGTTCTTAGAGTTATTGGAGATCATAACCTTTAGTCTTCCTAAGGATCACCACCCTCTATCTATGGTGACACACAGTAGTGAGGACGTCTAAGTCTCTAGCTACCTTTGATTTGAACCAATCTAAATCAAATTTGAAATCAGATCTGAAATCCAATAAGAGTTGTTTCAGGCTGAAAAATCAGCCAAGGTGAAACGTACACAATTGCAGTTCAAGAGCAGTCATCGAGGGTCAATGTGCGTGGTGCACATGATGAAGAAGCTAAAATTTCTGCAAAACAGGGAAAAGTCAAGGCTGATTTGGAGGGTAGGACAGAAAAGCAAGTACCACACTGGTGCTGCACTGCTTTGAAAGATGTCAGGGAGGATAAACATCTACAACCAAGAGAAGAATGTCCAAAAAGGAGGCCAAAATAAGGTGGTAAACAACTATACAGCATGTTTGTTTTGCTTTTTCTTGCTATGGTAGATTCCTTAGAACGTTGGCTCAATGAAAGGGTAAATGCCAAAGATGAGTGGAAGAAATCACTAAAGGAGGTCAAAGGCAAAATTGCTCCTATAGCCAAGTTGGGCATACCCAGTTTAGGGCCAACCATGGGAACACAACTGTGTTATCAGATCCGCAGTCCCTTGAGGCCGAATCCAAAAATCTGCATCTGGATCCAGATTCGCCTAGATCCATGTAGGATCCACCACCTAAATGGATCCTCGCTGCAAGGAAACAGATCCACTTTTGTTGATACGATCCCATCCAAAGGGATACGATCCCATCTCAACTAGACCCCACACGCGTGGATCCCAAGCAAATTACAAAGTAGTTTTAGGTTTTTTTATATTTTTAAGGGTGTCTGCCACCTGAGGCCCTGTGCCCTGTTACCTCTCCAAGAGGTACCCTAGAGTTTTCATTTTCGCTACACCATTGTCAACCCAAGAATGCAAGTTAAAGCCATGTAAACCATAGTGGATGATTTTTTGTAATGGACTTCTAGACTTAGTCCGATCATGATCAGTCACCTTATGTCCCCATCTCACCATCTCTCATCTTGGATAGGATTGGAGGTCGTGGCACGGATCTATTGGGACACATGATTGAGTGGATCCACAGGTCTTATGTAGGGGTGATTGCAATTTGTGGGGCCTAGCCCGATCCATGTCATGAACACTTGTCTTCCCACATGGTTATTTTGTATTGAGTTTGTAGGCATCCCTTGGCCATGGTGCACTATCATTTTGTTCTCGACATGGCACTCTCACAAAGTTTTCATGAGTGCACGTCTTTTCATGCAGAGATCCTCGACGAAAAAATACATGGGTTCAAAATGACTGAAAGAAGGTCCTAAGCAAAACCCATGTTGCAAAGTTGTGATTGACAAAGTATTAAGGGAGTTTTTAGCATTGCACATCTTTTCATGCAAATACACCTTGGAGGCAAAAATACAACATGGGTTCAAATTGACTAGAAAATATTCACAAGCAAAACCCATATTGCAGAATTTTCATTGATGGAATATTGAGGGAGATAAGTTTCCCCAAAGGAAAACCGTCCCATTTCTTCTACAAAATTGTTGGGCACATTTTACAAGGTCAAATGGTCAAGGAGTGGAATGTTTGCGGTATTTCAGCATTGGAATAATTTTGGCAAGTCAAAGATTCTTTTTCCACATGCAAAATAATTAATTTATTCAAAGATGCTCTATTTCCAAGCAAAGTGGTTAATTTAACCACTAAATGACCAAATTATCCTCTTCGGGACGAATTGCAACTACTCATTAATTGATTTGTCGTTGGAAGGAAGAATAGTCAATGTGGACAAAATAAAGACATTAAACTCTTTTCTCAAGGGAAAATCATCCCTAAGTTTATTTTCTCCACTAAATAAATTGGTCAAGTGATTTTTAAATGGATTTGTTAGATTTGAAATTAGAGAGGTAGGGTTTGCTAGATTTGGAGGTGCACCGAATCTGGCAGAGAGACCCACCAAGAAGGGGCCATTTAATTTTTTGTTTCTTAACTTAGATGACTTAGGAAAATTTTCATTTTTCCTATAGTCATAAAGCAATCGATCTAAGCCCTCCATTCAGATTTAATCTCAGCGATTGAGGTGACTGATGGGCCCAAGTCAATTTGCCAAGAAAGAAATAGGGTTTTAGTGCCTCATTTTGTACAAGTCAACTTGGTGAGAAAGCTACAGTAGCTCAGAGTTTCAGGTATCACCTGCAGGGAGTTTCAGCAAGCTAGAGAGAGGTCGCACAGTTGCAGCAACAACAGTTACAGCAGTCGCAGCAGCAGTTACAGCAGACTGCGAGTTGCAGCAACAGTTTCAGCAGTTGTTTATGGGCGCAGCTCAGCGGTACAAAAGGATCGTACAGTCCGTACAACGCACCCAACAACAAGAGAAGTCAACCTAGGTCATACAGCAAGGTCATACAGACCATACAACGCACCAACAACTAGGTTGTGAGCTCTAAGGAGAAAGAGGGAGGATTCAAGGGTTACAATGACGTGTGGGAGATAGTGCCCAGACTAGAGGGCAAATCTACGGTTGGCTCACGTTGGGTTTACAAGATCAAACGAGGGGCTAATGGGAGTGTGTAGAAGTGCAAGGCCAGATTTGTGGCAAAGGGGTTCTCACAGGTTGAGGGTATCGACTATGATGAAACATTTGCACCTGTTGCGCGATATTTATCCGTCAAAGTTATATTGGCTATTTCAGCACAGATGGGGTGGAAAGTCCACCAGATGGACGTTAAGACCACCTTCCTTAACAATGTGGTTGAAGAGGAGATTTATGTGGAGCAGCCTGAGGGGTTTGAAACCTTCAAGAGAGACACGCATGTATGCAAGCTGAGGAGAGCTCTTTATGGGCTCAAGCAAGCACCAAGGGCTTGGTACACCCGCTTTGACAGCGACCTTCTAGGATTGGGATTTACCGAGAGTGAGGCGGGTCCAAACCTCTACAACATAGTGGTTGAGGGGCAGCCTCTCATTCTTGTGCTCTATGTGGATGACTTGATATTTACAGGAGCAGATAGCTTGATTCAAGATTGCAAGGAGGACCTTGCATGGGAGTTTGAAATGAAGGATTTAGGGYTRATGCACTATTTCCTTRGATTGGAGGYTTGGCAGGGTGATGRTGAGAGACCTTCTTGGGACAWGGCAGATATGCAAAGCAGATTCTCAGGAGATTTCACATGCAARATTCCAGGGCCATGGCCACTCCWTTAGTCACCAACTGGAAGAAGGTGGAATCTAGMAGAGCCGAGAGGGTCGATGCTACTTTATAYAGGCAACTCATAGGGTCATTGATGTATCCCACTAACACACAGCCCRACATATGTTTTGCAGTCAATCARTTGAGCCAGTTCATGSTAGAACCCACCRRGCTCAATTGGGTTGTTGCCAAACATGTGTTACGATATATCCGGGGCACAACAGATTACGGTCTATGGTACAGAYAGGTTGATGATGTGAAGCTTCAGGGCTTCACYGATGTTGATTGGGCAAGGGGTTCAATTAATCRRAAAAGCACTTCAAGGTGTGCTTTTAGTGTTGGGTTAGTCGTTGTTTCCTGGTTCAGCAGGAAGTAAAGATCARTTGCACTTAGCTCAGYTGAGACCRAGTATATGGCTRCCAGTCTGGYTGCYTGTGAGGCTATTTGGTTGAGGAAGCTACWTGTGRGACTTTYTGGTYAAGGATTGGAGCCCACAGTCATCCACTGTGACAATCAGAGCTGCTTTAAGCTCTCTAAAAATCCARTGTTTCATGACCGCTCCAAACAYRTTGAGATCAAGTATCATCACATCAGAGACTGTGTTCAGAGGGGAAAGATCAGACTCCAGTACTTGCAAACAGAAGAGCAGACAGCARATATTTTGACCAAAGCATTGCCAAGGTCAAGTTTTGTCTACTTMAGAGATAAACTTGGTGTAGTGCARAACACCTTCCTCTCTAAGAGGGAGTGTTAGATTTGGAATTAGAGAGGTAGGGTTCACTAGATTTGGAGGTGCACCAAATCTGGCAGAGGGACCCACCAAGAAGGGGYYATTTAATTTTATGTTTCTATACTTAGATGACTTAGGAAAAWTTTCATTTTTCTTATAGTCATAAAGCAATCGATCTRAGCCCTTCATTYAGATTTAATCTCAGCCATTGAGGTGACTAGTGGGCCCAAGTCTATTTGCCAAGGAAGAAATAGGGTTTTGGTGCCTCATTTTGTACAARWCGACTTGGTGAGAAAGCTACARCAACTCARAGCTTCAGGTATTAGTTGTAGGGAGTTTCAGMAAGCTAGAGAGAGGTCGCACAGTTCCARCAACAACAGTCRCAGCAGYAGTTACARCAATTGCGAGTTGCAGTAGTTACAGCAGACTGYGAGTTGCAGTAGTTACAGCAGACTGCGAGTTGCAGCAACAATTTCAACAGTCGTTTCTAGGYGYAGCTCAGTCGTACARRAGGATCRTACATTCCATAYAGCATGCCCAGCAACAGGAGAACTCRACATGGGTCGTACAGCAAGGTCGTACAAYGCACCAACAGCTAGGTCATGAGTTGTAAGGAGAAAGAGGGAGGGYTGAGGGGTTACTGAGGGCAGAAATCTGTCTCAATCACCAGTTGTAATCTTTCTATAKAATCCCCTTGCTGAARAAATAAAAATCACYAAGCAGAGAAGACCGATTTTCCCAGTTGGGTTTTTCCGAGGTCATTTGACCAAAAAATACTGAGTATTTTTTTGTGTGTGTGAATGSTTGTGTCTTTATTTTATTTTTCGCTACATTAGTTGGTTAAGAAAATCAGCATGTTCARATTTTAAAGTTAAGAAGTTCAGTCTTGCTTTTAGCTTAGATAAATATRTAACTAGGTTTTGATTTTCAACTAGATTTAACAAGATTTATCCCATTTTTTACCAAGATTGATGTAATAAAAAAATATTGTCAAGTGGTTTAGCCTCCAACTAATTGTGGATGTGCAAACCAAGAATATTATTTTTAATGAAGGAGTTAGAAACTAGTTGTTRCAAATTTAACTATATAAGGCTAGCTAYYCCTYTCATTTTTTGTTGTTGAAACTTTGTGAGATCATAATGTCATTTTACAGAGCTCAATTCTCTTGTGTCACTGTGGATTATATGTTGTAATGCTTKCTTTTCTTGGTCTTGGATATTTGTAATTGTGTTCTTGGCAGGGGTTCTTTAGRAGACTTGTGGAAGATATTCAATCAATCCATTGAGAGGCTACATAGTCACGTGGAAGAAAGGAAGATAGGCTTTCGYCTCCTTACTCTCTTTGTGGGATCCAAGGGTAATACACCAAAGTTGTTGGACCAACTCCTTTGAGAATAGCTTCMMCCAAGTGRTCTATTATCTCTTCGACCSAAGCTAATTGGTATCTTGGAAACCATTATGTAGAGGAGTTTTCCTAGCAAGATCCAAGGAAGAACCCATCTATCGRTAAAATCTCTAGCATTGGGGRCAATAGTGCTTCCACTCCAAACCCAATTGTCTAGARATATATCCGTCCAATCTTAAGCTCRTGGGGCCATAATCGCACAAACCARAGACATMATAAGGTAAGAATTAAAGGTAAGAAAAATCTCTCAATTTTCTCAACCRATCATATTTTATTACAAAAAATACAAAAAAATCATACCCTGGCTTTGTGTTTCAATTTTATCTTGATTAAACTAGTAGATCTTRGGGTTTTTGCCTTGTGGGATTTCTCCCTTACCCCAAGATAAATATTCCCTTGTGWTATTTGTTTTACTTAACATCTTTTACAAGGATTTATTTGAGAATAAGTGTGCAAAACTAYAGTAAAACAAAAAGTAAACTATTCAGATCCACACTTGGTGGACACTTTAAAAGGGTSKWAAGTTTTATCATTCCAAACCCTTTTAGTTCAATTCCAGATTTGATTTACATTGTATATCTTTATTTTTGGTCACTATAGAGCTTAAACACAGCCCAACAATTCAAATTTTTGGCTGTAGCAAAGTTAGGGTTTTGACCCTAGGAGAATTTGAACCCCAATTCTGCAAAAGTAATTTTCAGTTGCTGGAAATTAAATTCACTGCAGATCTGAAGGTTATTGGGCTTAGTAAACACTTATACTTCGTTTCCTTAACCTTCCTACCCACAGATCTAGTGAACTAGTGCATTTTTGCACTTGTGGGAGGCCCAAAAAGGTCATTTTCCTTGTTGTTTTCTGTGTTTTACTGTGTTTTGTAGGTCTGATTTAACAGGACAGCAAGGAAATTACTCATTTTCAGCCACTTTGGTCAAGGTACTCACATAGCTAGTCATCCGGAAAAGTAGTAAGATCGTTTCCCCTTTCTCTTGTACTTCATTTTTATCATTTTTTTGAGAGGAAAGGGTAATATTAGCTTGTTGTTTGGTCATTCTATTTTCTGCAATAACTTTATTTCAGCAAGCATTAAAAATAATTAACTCCTACCCCTTTCACCATAGCCCATTGTTTAAGGCATTGATCTACTAATCGGTTGGGTAAAGTGATTGTGTTGTGTTATAGGGAAGCCTCCCAAAGCCTTTTGAGAGTGGGAGTTGCGCTTGAACAGGGAGAGGATAGTTGTTGTGGTGACATTGGGCACCTCTCCCTTGTGTTGCTCCCATAATAGTCTAAGACCTTGTAGGACTGCTAGTTTGGGCGGTAACAAGCCCCTTATAATATTTTATCAGAAGCCACTGGCCCACACCCAATACAGCAAAACAGGCACTACTAGTCTGAGACACTAAACTTTCTGGAGAAGGTGGCAACTGTGGGGCGACTGCATAGTCAACACAGTCAGTGAGAAGGTGGCAAATAGTGAAGTCCTGAGCACTGATATCGAGTCCTAAGCACAGAGCAGGTATTTATTATTTTAATTAAATGTTGAAGTTGTTATCTGGTATGATGGTATCTACTACGAACATGTTTAAACTTTACAGTTTTATTATTTATATTTTCCTATTTAGCTAAGTTACCAGGAAGTATGTTATGATTTATCATTCCCATAGATATGTCTTCTATTGTTGTTACCAGCATTGGCTCAATTCAAGGCTCAAGCTATACACTAGCAAGATAAATGAGCATTTGGAACGCATTCATAAGAGGGGTGCAATGTATGCACCACGTAAATAAGCATTAGCAGCTAGCCACACACTGATATGCACATTTGGGAAGGGAATCTCACCACCCAGCATTACCTATTCCACAACTTCAGCTCTCACTACTGAACACCATCATCTCTCTCCTATTTATTGCATTCCATTCACTCATAAGTCATAATTGCTCATGGTTCTTCGTTAATAGATAAGGAATCAACTAATTATTTTAATAATTAATAGATAAGGAATCAACTAGTTATTTTAATAATTAATAGATAAGGAATCAATGTGGGTAGCCACCATAGTTCTTGCAAATTCATAATAGTGTTAAAGCCAAACCACAAGAAAACAACTTGCTAGGCCCTGGAGTCATAATTATACTGTCTATCCACTGTAGTATCAACTCATCTAGCAGACAAGTGAAGCCCACATGTATGAAAGTCTGAATAGGTTCCATTTTATTCCAACTCTAGCTGATATCAGACAATTGCATTTTATCTATTTACCAAATGTAATTTTTTTAAATGCAACCTAACTTCCATAAACTGCAAACAGTTACTAAATATTAAATTTGTTGGTTAATTAATTTAAATCTCAAGAGATTGACCATGTTTTCCAAACAATAGGATGCAAGATTGATGTAGACTGTCTAGAATTTTCTCAACTTGTGATTCAAAAATTTGCACCCCATACGTCAATAGTTTGGCTAGCTTCTTGCTTTAATTAAGGTGTATCATTATGGACATCCCTTTGAACATTTTCTGATGAATATGCTAATGTTGGGAGTACCTGGTGTAACCCACAATTTTCTTTGGTAAAACCATACAAATCTACCAGAGTTTTTTCATAAATCTCCCTTACTGACTACTACTATCACCGAATCCAAGTTGCTCCCACTACATGCCAAATAGTCATGATATGCTCATAATCCTCAACCTATAATTCCCAACATGGTGAATATGAAACAGTTACATTTTTTAGAATGTTTGCAATATATAGTTTTATTGCATGTACATTGTGAATGCAAGTACTTGCAATTAAATATATAGTACTTAGTAGTCCTAAAGAGAAAAAAATTATGTAATTTTGTTGTTTCTAGAGAGCATTTCATTGATTTTAATGATAAAAAAAAGTTTTTTAATCATAATAACAATGGCTGATAGCTAAAAGCAGTATTATACTAATAGGCTCTAGGCTCTAGCTTACAAGACTGTTTACTTACAACAATTTGAAATTCCCCATATATGTAGTGTTGTAGACATGGAACCATTGCAACAGAGTGAGGGTGGAAATGTACCACATGAATCCATTGTCAATAAAGACCCAAAATCTCCTTTATGGTAGTACATGGAAATTCTAAGCAATAATCACGGGGGTGGTTCATACAAATGGAAATTCAGTGAATGCAAGAACATTGGAAATGGTTCATACACTACGGTGAAGAACCATCTCACTAGGCAAACTACGACAAGGGTGTCAGTATGCGTTGGTCCAAATAGTGCAAATGGCAAACCTGGACCAAGTTTGAGTCCTACAAAAAGATAATTTCTACACACCTTTCCATGATGTTGCTAATAGGAGACTCGCTAAGGGAAAACTCCCTATGCAAGGCTCTGTGGCTAAGCCTCCATTGCCATCTAGACCAGTTGTTGTGACTAATAAAAGGCCTACATTAGGATCTCTTGAAGCAACATTCAATAACCAAGGCAAAGAAGTAGATGATGAATATGTAGCTCATTGCACCTATGCAAATGGGCTAACATTCAATTCGGTGTGCTCCCCTTATTGGCAACAAATGATTAAGGCGGTCAATGAAGCACCAAAATGGTACAAGAGCCTTTGTTACGAAAAAGTCCACGCCACTTTGTTGACATCGAAAAGGCAATCCATGGATAAACAGTTACAATCAATCCGGGATACATGGGCTAAAACAAGGGAGTCCATCATTTTTTATGGATGGAGAGACCAAAAAAATCGCCCTTTAATTAATGTTATTGCAATATGCCCACAAGGGGCAATGCTTTTGAAGGTTGTTGACTGCAATGGTGTGGAGAAAGATGCAACTTTCATCTCCTCAATTCTTACTRATGCAATAAAAAGTGTGGGTCYACAAAATGTTGCCCAAGTCATCACGAACATCCCAYAAGTTTGTAGAGTTGCAAGGTTGATTRTGGAAGGTCAATATGATCACATCTACTAGACTCCATGTGCAGTACAATCATTGAATGATTGAACATTATACTTGCCAAGATTGGTGAGATTGAGTRGATCWACGAAATATACGTAGCATCWAAGGAGATCCAAATGTTCATCATCAATCATTTGATGTCCCAAGGCATATATTGAGGTTTTGCAAAGTTGGAGTTGCTAAAGGTAYTTCCTTTTTAATTAGTATTATTTGTATTATGAAGTTTTAATTTTTAATTGTATATGATTTMTRATTTGAGATTTGACTTTTCAAATCTTATGTAGGTTGTTGAAACCCATTTTGCCTCCCATACTCTAGTCATAAAGAAGCTTGTGGAGGTCAAACAAGCATTGCAAGCAATGGTCATCAACCCTCTTTGGGAATCATGGAGGACTTTCACTTCTAGTTCTAATAGAGGACAAAAAATCAAGTCTATCATTCTTGATGATGCATGATGGGACAAGGTCTAATGCCTTCTGCGATTTACAAAACCAATCCTTACCATGATCAGAACATTTGACACCGATATGCCTTGCTTGGAGGAAGTCTATGAAGACGTAGATAGTATGCTAGAGAGGATAAGGAAAATTATCAAGGCGAGTGAAAGTGACCCCTTTGAAGTATTTTACAATGGAATGAAGGACACAGTTACCAAAAGGTGGAACAAAATGACCACACCAATACCCCTTTTTGCCCATGCACTACACCCCAAATATTATTGTTCAAGATTTTGTCTTTAACTAGTAGAATAGCCGCAAACAAGGATTCTGAAGTGGTACAAGGATATAAGACAACTTTGAGAAAGATCTAAAGGGATGTGAGAATTACAATGGAAGTACATGAGGAATTTGAGCATTTGTACAATCCACTAGCAACTTTTCAAATCCACTAGCCATGGATGATCAAAGGCATCTTGATCTTATTACCTGGTGGGGCTTCCATGGTGGGGATAGTATTCATCTCTCGACTCTAACCACCAAGGTGTTATCACATGTTGCCAATTCCTCATTGACGGAGAAGAAATGAAGTACATATGGATCCATCCATTCGATGAAGCAAAATGAAGTGGGAGCAGCAAAGGCTAAGGATCTTGTGTACATTCATTCCAACCTCCACCTTCTATCACATTCTAATCCAGAGTATAAGAAAGGTCCAAGTAGGATGAGGGATGTGGAGCCTGAGATCTATGACTTAAACATGACATTGAATGTCATGACTCACCTCAACCTACTTAAGGATGTTGCACCACTAGTCTACTCTTCTGCCATAGCTTCCATTATTCTCGTCCCCATGTCATCTATTCATGATGTAGAGTAGCAATATGCAAATGATGAGAATGTAGACCCATTTCAAGATACGTAGTTAGACCTACTCTACATTATCATATTAGTAGAGTGATCACTGATGAGACACTCATTTTTCTTAACTATTATCCTTTTTGTATGAGGCAAAATGCATCATTCCAATCTTCAGATTTATAAATTATCTATTGATTTCAGTTCTAATGTTGTGATTCATGAATGGTTTTGATTCTGAACTTCAAATATGTTTTTCAAAATTTTAAAAATATTATTATATTTTTTGTACTTGGTGTATCCTCACCGTATCCAAATCTTGGCTTTTCAAAAATCTGGCGAACCCATATCCAAATCCATATCCATATCAAGATCTGCATCTATATCCTGGTAACTTAGGAATACAGTCTGGTTGGTAGATTACTGGATTGGATGTAAAGAATGGTAAAAATCAACAACAAGAGATGCAGTTTGCAAGTAAGAAGGATCTTGTGAGAAGGACTTTTTACATGTTATGAGAGACTCCAAAAAGGCATTTATTAGAGATAAAAATCAGCTTTGCATCAATGGTAGGTGGGCTGAAATTTGCAGCCAACGTTGACTCTAATGTGGATAGCAAGCCTATGTTAGGACAAGCGACAGGTGACTTTACATGTTGTACATCAACCATGTCAAGTATAGGTCATGCAATCGGCTTCATCACTCATTTTGTGGCAACATCGAAAGCTGATTTTTGGCGTACAATTGAGTTATGTACATGATGCATGGAGGACACTTAAGGATAACCAAAATCCTAAGAAACAACAAATGACCATGCGATTTGTAAATATTGAATATACCCACCAACCTTTAGAGACATAATCTCCAAGTGTGAGTTCACCACTGCCTTTTCTAGACAAGCACTAAAGCCATTTGGTAGTGGATCTCGAGTCTTTTCCCACTAACAAAAATACAATTGTAGAGGAAGTTGGAACCTTTTATCTCTATCACAACTTCTCTATACAGTGGTGGGGTATGTGAGGTTGCCCCAACCTCCCTTGAGTTGAGAGCAACGGACGCTCAACCCTACAATTACCTATCAAACTCCTCGCACTTCCTGTGCTCTCGCTCATCCAAGTTCCATAGCTAGGTTCAGTCTAATTTTGTTAAGGTATGGAAAACTAATTTTGTTAGGAAGTTTTATTAGCGTACTGTTATCGCACAGTTTGTAGTTAGGATAGTGGATGGATGAAAAGAGGTCAAACTGGCGTAATTGAACCGATCCCACCCACTGTAACCTTGATGGGAAGGTTCTTTCTATTTAGGGAGGTAAAGCCCAGGGGAGACGTCCCCGGTGACCTAAGGTTTTGAGAAGGCAAAAGGCTTAAGAGCTAAAAGATAATTTCCCCCTCACAAGTCACCACCTGATCAGAAAGTTCGACCTATAGCCAATAAAAATAACCGGAAGTAATAACCAAGAAAGGAGTACCTGCCCAAGACAAAGCAACAAGAAACTATATGTGCAAGCCTACTTGTTGGTTAGTACTTCATATAATCAATGACTTTTCTGGTAATAAGCAATTGTACAAATGATATTGACGAAGTAAATCAATGTTTACAAGATAGCAATCATTACAATATATATATATATATATATATATATATAT
>JZKD02S0586594.1:51207-61995 GCA_000966675.3 Picea glauca
TGAGACAGCCATTTCACCTTTCCGAAGCCTGTTTCCCCATCCCTTTTGGTTGGTGTACCTGGTTAGCTTGGAGCGGGATTGAAGAAGAGGGTTGTCAGGCCCGTGGGTAGTTCTCTAAGCGAGAGAATTGTTGGGGAATTGATTTTCGTAGGTGCTAAACTGCAGTTACAGTGCTCTGAGACTTCTGGTCTGGCCTGTTGTTGAAGCCCTAGAAGGGAAGTGGGGCAGCTGAGGGATTATTGAGCAGAGAAGAGGCACATGTCCTTGGGTGGTACATGCATGTGGGGAATGAGAGGTTGTAGGCTGTTAGTTGAGTGAGCACCTGAGACAGAGTCTTTCCTGTTGTCCACGAGCCTTAGCCTGGATATGAATCCCTTTACCCTGGGTGGAGTTCAGTCCCAGCTCGGGGGTGATTCATTGTTGAGAGTGATGAACAGTGTAATCTATGGTTGGGAGGTTCGTGGATGGTCTGCAAGCAGTTGGTGACAGTCTTTCTAAGATAAGTACCAATTGTATGAAATATGGATATGTTGTTTGGTTATTTACATGCCCATGTTACGATTTTATGATATATGTGACTATGATTGCTTGTGTGCTTATGGGTAATTTCCTGTAAATGATGCATATCGGTAATTACTATTATTTTCAATATAAAAGTCGTATGCTACAGAAAGTAATTGTTTGTTTATGTTAGATGTAAAGCTTCCGCGAGCGTGATGTATGTATATGTTTTAGTTGCATGCAGTCTAAAGAGTAAATTTAGGTGGCATTGCTTAGTTGACTACTGGGTATGCTACTGTATGTTCCGCAGTATGGGAATGAAAGTGTTCCCTAGAGTAACATGGCCCGACCTAATGGCTGGGAATGTTATCGACTGGTGTCAGAGCATGAGTGGTTGCTCTGGAGTGGCGTATCCTGCCCTCAGGATTGGTTGGGGGGGGGATCGTTATAGTATGGTATCAGAGCATCAGTTCAACATTGAGCTTGGATGGGCCAGAAGGGTGCAATTGAAGTGAATATTCACAGAAAAGTAACTTCGAAGTGACCAGAATTAGAGTCATAGAGTGTCCTTGGAAAAGGTTGGCGTACTGACGCGCATGGTAAATTGGCACAGCGCAGAAAACCGTGGCATGCCAGTGTGTGCGGTAAATTGTGGCGCCGCGCGAAAGATTATTATGTGTAGATGCACGCGCTGAAATTAGCCTTGCGTGGTAAGCACACACATAGTAAGGTGCACATGGGGTGCGCAAGTATTGCTTAACGCAGAGGAGTTTTGTTGGTACACACATAAGTATGAATATAAGTTGTTTCGCGACGGTGTATTCAATAGTATGTGCAGATATTTGAGCGCGAAGGAGTATGTTAAACTTGACATGGTGCATGCATAGGACGAAAATGCATGTGGAATATCGGTGCGTAGTATCAAAACTGTGTGTAGTGGATATTGGCGCACAATGCCATAATAGTGCATGTAAGTAGTCGGTACGATGAAGAAGAAATGCACAGTAGATTTAGGTGCATGGAGAAGCATTTAGCTTGTAATATTGCTATGCATGATAATATAAATGAACATGTCAAGTTAATGCGCGCGAAGTCACTTGGAAGGTGAGAAGTCTGAGTTTAAATTGCATAATAATAAAAGAAGAATAAACACATAACCGCATTGAAACATTAATTAAAAAGAATTCTGAATTTTAACTTCTTCCGATTCAGACAGATGAAAATAAAATATAAGATTTCAAGAAAAACTTATTATAAAAGAAAACAAGAGTCATAACATCACCAGATAGAAATTGTAATAAAACAATCTAAAATCTGTGTCTGTATTTATATAATCATATTAATCACAAAATTACAAAAGGGTGGTGACAGCAATTAGCCTGTTGTAGAAAGGACCGTTGAAGAACAGGCCTATCATCTCTTGTACTTCTACCTCCGCTACCGGTTGTTCAAAATTCGTTGAGACATGCTTATCTTAGTTGAAGACTTACTTCAGCTTAGCAATCTCTGCCTTTAAAGAAGGCTCTAACCAACCCGGTTGATTTTCTCCAACACTTTCGGCCGCTTCAACCGTAGATTCCTCCTTCTTATGCCGCTTACTCCTTTTCTTCTTAGCGACTGGCATGTTGATGACTAAATCCTTTATAGTGGGATTCAGCCTGAGTTTCAGTCGCGAGTCTATAACCAGCTCTGTGTGGAACTTAGTTGCTAGAAGGTGCGCAAGGACCCTTTCCTCCTTATTCGCAAGAAAGCCTAGCATGTTGCTCGAATAACCAGTCTCACTCGACTTAGCTTTGTCCATGTATCTCAGGTTGGGGATACCAAAATGTGTCTTTACAGAGAGCAGGAAGTTGAGCAGCTTGAAGACTACTATGGTTATGGATACACAAATATCTTCATACTTGGGGAGTGGTAATTATAGAACTCCATTTATGAAGTGCAGACAAATTATGTATAAAGAGCGTTGGGTTGCCATACTCGGCCAATCCATTTTGAATGATTAGCTTTTGAGTTCATTACATGGCGACGTTCAGCTGACGTCACATGGCTGCGAAGTACCGAATGAATGTAGCAGGGTGATCTGACTAGCCATCGCTTGCTCCACGAATGGTGGATTTGACACGTTGAGACACGTAATACTACGTCTTGGAGAAAGTGGTTTCGACAATACCACCTTCTTGTGCAAGTGTATCTCGGTAGGCACTGCGCGTCAGCGTTCTTGAGACTTGGGTCTTATCTAGAATTGTTGTGGTGATAACACCAGGAAACTAGGAGTAATAATGTTGATGTGTATGTTGGATCGAAATGGTGCATATTCTCACAAATTGTTGATTTGTTAATCTGATTAGTTTCGATGGCTACACGTTTTGTATAATTAACAACAACTCAGTTAGGTCGGACCAGTGCAGAGTCTCTAGGAATGGAAGAGGCACAGGGGAATTACAGTCATCCAGAGAAGAGCAGAGAGATGGATGTCCATTTGGGCATGGAAGGAACGAACTCCAACGGACATGGAGAAGAAAGGAATGGAGATATGAATATGGCTGAGACCATTAAGAATTTGCAGAAGGATGTCCAAAGCCATAAAGCTGATAATGAAAGGCTTATGCAAGACAAAGAGCGACAGGATGACTTCAACATGAAGCTATTGGAAGTTTTGAACGGAATAGAGAAGAAATTGGTTAAGGAGAGTGACTCAAGTAGATATGAGAGTCACAAATCTTCAAAGGAGAAGAGAGAAGTAAAAAGTGCTAGTAGACATCACCATCATCCCCATAGGCATTCCCATAAGAGAGCAGGCAACATCTCAAGTCTATCCCCTATTAGAAGGTATAAGAGATCTGGGGTGGATGAGCTATGAGGAGAAATGAACAAAATCAAACCTCCTACATTTGATGGTGAGCACAAGAAGGATGAAGATGTAGAAACATGGTTGCTAGGCATCAGGAGGTATTTTCAATTGCATAATTATTCTTCTCGTGTTGAAGGTAGAATCGTTATCTATCAACTCAAAGGAAAGGCCTCCATGTGGTGGGATCAACTTGTGCAGGTACAACACATTGTAGAGAAAAGTGTTACTTGGAGAGAATTCAAGAAGTATTTTCAGAAGAAGTACTTGACCAAGAGA
The DNA here is from genome assembly GCA_000966675.3 of Picea glauca. NCBI lineage: Eukaryota > Viridiplantae > Streptophyta > Pinopsida > Pinales > Pinaceae > Picea > Picea glauca. The sequence goes on from JZKD02S0586594.1 coordinate 54,836, forward strand.
TACTATGACCAGAAAATGAAAGAGTTCTTTGAACTCAAGCTCGGAAGTACGACCATAAATGAATATGAGAGAAGGTTTCTGGAACTGTTGAAGTATGTCTCTTTCATTAAGGATGAGACAGTCAAGATTCAACGGTACTGAAGTGGATTGCCATCGTTCATCAATGACAAAATACAGTATGATGATCCCAAGACATTAGAAGAGACCATAAGGAGAGATAAATTCTTATATGACCAGCTGAAAGCAAGACCAACTTTCCAAAAGGCTTGGGAGGACAATAAAAAATTCAAGATGGATCAGAGGAAGAAGGGAGCTAAGCCACCATTCTTTAGAAATAATCCACAATGGCAGCAAACTCATAAGGAAACCAGAGTGATTGACACAGGGAGTCAAGGGCCAAGACAACCACCTATGCAATGTTGGGGTTGTAAAGGAGACCATAGGTTCAGAGATTGTTCTCACAGAGGTGAAAAAGGTAGGGTTGTTCACAATGTACAACGAGTTGAGACAGTAGAGGACATGGGCATAAATGTGTCAAGGATTTATGCAGCCCTGGACAACAAGCAAGCAGAGTATCAGTCCCACATGATTGAAGTGGAAGGTATGATCAACAACCAAACCCTTGTTATTTTAATTGATTCAGGAGCTAGCCATAGTTATATAGACCCTAAGATGGTGGAAAGTCTGCAATTGCCAAGAAGCAAGCATGGGAAATCCTGGTTGGTGCAACTGGCTACAGGAGCTAGAAGAAAAGTTAATGAGATGGTTAAGTCCTGCCTCATAGACATGAATGGACTAAATACTAGGGTAGATTTGAACATCTTACCCTTAGGTTCCTATGACTATTTAATTGGGATGGATTGGTTGGACCCACATCATGCTCTATTGGATTGTCATAACAAAGCACTCACTTGCTTGGATGAAGAAGGGAACCAAAGGAAAGTGTACGGAATTCCCAGGGCAGTAACTGTTAGAGAAATTTCAGCATTGCAGCTGAAGAAATGTTATAGAAGAGGATGTCAAATATTTGCAGCTCATATGGAGGAGACACCTGAAGACAAGGTGCCAAATTTGGAGAATTATGCAGTCCTGAAAGAGTTTGAAGATGTATTCAAGGAAGTACCAGGACTACCCCAATGAGAGACATTGATTTCTCTATAGATTTGATGCCTGGAGCAGCACCAGTATCAAAGACTCCTTACAGAATGAGTACACCAGAATTGAAGGAGTTGCAAATGCAGCTTGAAGAACGTTTGAAGAAGGGGTATATACGCCCAAGTGTATCACCTTGGGGTGCCCCAATCTTGTTTGTGAAAAAGAAAGATGGAACGTTAAGATTGTGCATTAACTTCAGACAATTGAATAAAGTGATTGTTAAGAACAAATATCCTCTACCAAGGATTGATGACCTCTTTGATTAATTGAAGGATGCAAGGATATTTTCAAAGATAGATCTCAGATCAGGATACCATTAGGTAAGAATTAAAGAAGAAGATATTAGCAAGACTACCTTCAGGACAAGGTATGGTCATTATGAGTTCACAGTGGTACTATTTGGATTGTCAAATGCACCAGTTGTTTTCATGTGCTTAATGAATGGTGTTTTCCGAGAGTATTTGGACAAGTTTGTCATTGTCTTTTTGGATGACATTCTTATATATTCCAAGTTAGAGGAAGAGCATGAACATCATTTGAGGATGGTGTTGCAAGTATTAAGGGAACCTCAGTTGTATGCCAAATTGAGCAAGTGCTCATTTTATCAGAAACAAATTCATTATTTGGGACATATCATCTCAAAAGATGGGATAGTAGTGGACCCTAAGAAGGTATAAGCCATTAGAGAATGGTCAGCACCAAAGAATGTGACAGAGGTAAGATCTTTCATGGGCCTTGCAGGTTACTACAGGAGATTCATTGGAGGATTCTTGAAGATAGCACACCCAATCACTTTCTTGCAAAGAAAAGGGATGAAGTTTCAGTGAATGTCGGACTGTGAAAGGAGTTTTCAACATTTGAAACAATTATTGACAAGTGCTCCAATACTAAGGATTGTAGACCCAAATGAAGATTTCATTGTATGCACAGATGCATGTAATGAAGAACTGGGTGGAGTCCTTAGTCAAAATGGATTCATGATATGTTATGAATCAAGGAAGTTGAAGGAGCATGGAAGAAACTATGCAATTCATGATTTTGAGTTGGCAGCCATAGTGCATGCCCCAAGGAAATGGAGACACTACCACATGGGAAAAATGTTTGAGTTAATAACAGACCACAATGGTTTGAAATATTTATTTGATCATCCAAATCTAAATGCGAGACAAAGCAGATGGTTGGAATTTCTAAGAGAATATAACTTTGATATAAAGCATATCAAAGGGAAAGAAAATAAAGCAGTTGATGCACTCAGCAGGATGATGCATGAGCTTCATGCTACAACCATCAGCATGTATCAGACTGATGTTAAAAGCAAAATTATGGAGGCTGCAAATACAGATCTGCAGTACAGAGAATTGGTAGCAATGCTACGGTAAGGTAAGACACCACAGAAGATGGATAATTATAAGCTGGGAGTAGATGGAATATTGTTGCACAAGAACATAAGTCTTGTACCAAATGTCCAGGACTTGAAACGTATAATTTTGCATGAGATGCATAATGCTCCTTATGCAGGGCAACCTGGATATCAGAAAACCATAGCAGCGGTCAAGAGCCAATACTTTTGGCCAGGTATGAAGAGAGAAGTTGCAGAATACATCGCTAGGTGTATGGAATGCCAGAAAGTTAAAGCAGAGCATAGGCACCCAGCAGGATTGCTGCAACCTTTGCCCATTTCTGAATGGAAGTGGAAAGTGGTGACAATGGATTTTATTATGGGATTGCCCAGAACAAGCAAGCTACATGATTCGATTATGGTAGTGGTGGACAAGCTTACAAAAGCTGCCCATTTTATTCCACTAAAAACTACTCACAAAGCATCAGATGTTGCTGATATTTTCATGAAGGAAGTGGCACGATTGCACGAAATTCCTAAAACGATTGTGTCTGACAGAGACCCGAAATTCACCTCGAATTTCTGGAAAGGATTGTTCAAAGGATTTAGAACAAATCTGAACTTTAGAACAACTTATCATCCCGAGTCTGATGGACAGACAGAAAGAGTGAACAGGGTGATAGAAGATATGTTGAGAATGTATGTGATGGACAAACCATTGAAATGAGAAGACTACCTACACTTGGTAGAATTCGTTTACAATAATGGATATTAGGCATCAATGAAGATGAGCCCATTTGAAACACTTTACGATAGAAGGTGCAACACTCCAGTAAGTTGGGATAACCCAGCTGATAGAGCAGTAGTCGGGCCAGAATTGCTCAAAGAGATGGAGGACCAAATGTTAAAAATTAAGCAGAATTTGAAAGCTGCCCAAGATAGACAAAAAAGTTATGCTGGTAAAAACCGAATCCACAGAGAATTCAAAGTGGGTGATCATGTTTTCCTAAAAGTAAAATCTAGCAGGAGCTCCCTGAAGTTGGGAAGCTGCACCAAGTTAGCAGCCAGATTTTGTGGACTATTTGAAATCCTAGAGAAGATTGGTCCAGTTGCTTATATGATTGCATTGCCTGCATCTATGTATGTTCATAATGTCTTCCATGTATCATTGCTAAAGAAATATATACCCGATGCTAATCATGTTATTGATTGGAATGTTATTCAGGTGGAGCAAGAAGGCGCTTTCCAAGTGCATCCGGTGTGCATCCTAGATTGAAAAATCAAACAACTCCGGAATCGAGCAATAGGGCTTGGAAAGGTCCAATGGACCTGGTATGGACCTGAAGACGCTACTTGGGAGCATGAGGATGCAATGCAGGCAGAATACCCGCATCTTTTTGAAGAATTTTGAGAATTTTATTGTATATGGGTACATGATGCACTAAGGACAATGCATAAACAAGGGGAGGAGATTATAATATCCCTTGGCTGAACCCAAATGTAAATATAATCCAAGTATATTTAAGCTAGTGAGTTGTTTGGACATCATTTTTGTAATACACCTTTCATGGCATGGTGCACACATATACTGCATAGTAAAGGGATGTAATGTGCACATTTCTGAATACCACACACAGTAACTAAGGTGCGCGCAACCTTAAAGACAGAGGATACAACACACAGTAACTAAGGTGCACACAACCTTAAAGACAGAGGATACAACGTGCAATAACTAAGGTGTGCACAACCTTAAAGACAAAAGATACAGCGCGCAGTAGCTAAGTGCGCGCAATATTAAGGTCAGTGAACCTTTGTGTATATAATATGCATTATAGGCCGGTGAGCCAGTATTATAAGTCAGAATGCTTATGTTTTGGTATTAGGCCGGAACGCCTAGATGTCAAGGGCCAATGCGCCTACTTTGTACATGACTCATGATTAATATAAAATACATCACTGCACGCAGACTGACCACAATAAAAGAGATGGGGGACTGAACTTCACCAGTTAGGGAAAGGGAGGGCCAAAAGTCAAGGGAATATAATATTAATATTTCCTAAAACATTAAGTATGGATAATTAGTTTATCCTAAGTCCCAAAGTTGGGGACAAGTGGACAAAAGTAACTTCCGATATGACAAGTGTCAATTTGGGAACATGCATTCATATCGTGGGGAAACTTGACTCAAGGGAAATTTTTTATGAGAGAGATCTTACGAATGGGGCGGGGGGGAAGGAAACCATCAGGTTGATCATTGTTTTTTGACAAAGAGTTCACAGTGATTCCAAAACACACTCAGTTATCCATTCAATGACTCCATGACCATTTTCACTCGTACATTCTGTTATCCTTGAGACAACAATTTCACCTTTTCGAAGCCTGTTTCCCCATCCCTTTTGGTTGGTGTACCTGGTTAGCTTGGAGCGGGATTGAAGAAGCAGGTTGTCAGGCCCGTGGGTAGTTCTCCGAGTGAGAGAATTGTTGGGGAATTGATTTCCGTAGGTGCTAAACTGTAGCTACAACGCTCTGAGACTTCCGGTCCGGCCTGTTGCTGAAGCCCTGGAAGGGAAGTGGGGCAGCCGAGGGACTGTTGAGCAGAGAAGGGGCACACTTCCTTGGGTGGGACAGGCATGTGGTGAATGAGAGGTTGTAGGTTGTTAGTTGAGTGAGCCCCTGAGACAGAGTCTTTCCTGTTGTCCATGAGCCTTAGCCTGGATAGGAATCCCTTTACCCTGGGTGGAGTTCAGTCTCAGCTCGGGGGTGATTCACTGTTGAGAGTGATGAACAGTGTAATCTATGGCTGGGAGGTTCGTGGACGATCTACAAGCAGTTGATGACAATCTTTCTAAGATAAGTACCAATTGTATGAAATATGGATATGTTGTTTTGTTATTTACATGCCCATGTTATGATTTTATCATATATGTGACTATGATTGCTTGTGTGCTTATGGGTAATTTCCTGTAAATGATGCATATCAGTAATTACTGTTATTTTTAATATAAAATTCGTATGTTACAGAAAGTAATTGTTTGTTTATGTTAGATGTAAAGATTCCGCGAGCGTGCTGTATGTATATGTTTTAGTTACATGCAGTCTAAAGAGTAAATATAGGTGTCATTGCTTAGTTGACTACTGGGTATGCTACTATATGTTCCACGGTATGGGAACGAAAGTGTTCCCTAGAGTAACATGGCCCGGCCTGATGGTTGTCAATGTTACCGATTGACGTCAAAGCATGAGTGGTTGCTCTAGAGTGGCGTATCCCGCCCTAAGGATTGGTCAGGGGGGATCGTTACACCAATGTGGTACGAATCTAGCCATGTGAGTAGATGACTTGATTTCGAACATGGTAGAAACCATTTGATTATCGATCATTGTGGTATATCATTAACAAGTGTGAGGGAAATCACTAATGATGACAATGATTCCCAAGGTACCTTTAGTACATTCCAGTGAATGTGAATGTGAAAGCCCTCAATATATAGGCTTGAGAGGCATAACTAACATGAGAAAATGAGGGATATGGTTGAGGATATGGCTCCTTGAGTCTTTGATCTGATCCTAGGATGAAGCCCAAGCATGAGGGTCTAACACAACTAACCCAATCTCAAAGAGATGGCCCATAGAATAAGGTGGGGCAGATCCCCCTTTTCTCTCAACAAGAATGGCACTCCCCTCCAATGAGAGACAAGGAACCACCCTAGCAATGGTGTTCCCCTATAGTGGTAGAGGGGGCACCATGTGACCATCCCCAATATGGACAGGGGGCGCCATGTGACCACCCCCAATATGGACAAGGGGCGTCACCCTTCATAAATGCTCAAAAAAGGGTTGAATTTTCCAAGGAAAAAAGTGTGTTTTGACCTATAAATGATGGCGTTCCTCCTCCTATATGACTTAGGGGTCATGAACAATTGTTTTAATGGTGTCAAGGGGTGACGACACCTCACAAAGTGAATGCAACACTTGGAAAGGTGCATACGACACTTGCCATAGTGCATGCAACACTTACCAAGGTGCATACGCCATTTTGTGGCACTTAGGGTGCATAACTCAAGTGTGACATTTTGATGTGTAACAGGTATGGTGTACTTCCATGTTATGATTTGTGGCATTCCCACCTTCCATAGTTGCCTAACATGTCGTACTATTATGTTGGGGGATCCTCTACTCCTCTATCCTTTTCGTTATTGTGTTGCCTTCTCCCATTTTTGTTATACCACTTTATTGACTACATTTCTGGTGAACGATTATGGATCACAAAGGGTTCTGAATTATACCCCATGTTTTACACAATTTTGAGGGTAATCTCTATGAGAATATAGCCCTAATTTTGAACCTATCATGACCAAGTCCTTCGTCAATCATATCCCTTTTCATTATTTGTCTTGTCTTAAACTCAAGAGGGGTCCACCACCCAATTAAATGGGAGGCATAAGGTTATGTATGATTGACGAGTCAATAAAGGCGATGATAACAAATTTTGTGTAGCTTCATATTTTTCCAGTTCGTTATGGGGATGATGGTATCTTGTGGATGCATCCCTTGTGTTATTATCCCATCATACAGTGATGGTGCTAATTAATATTTGTTTTCATTGTGTATCCCTACTCATTGTTGGGTATGTGTTATATTCTTTGCACGAGTAGGAGTGTTTGAGTGC
>JZKD02S0586594.1:77591-90589 GCA_000966675.3 Picea glauca
GACTACTGAAGGATAAGAATAAAAGTCTAACATATTAAAAAATAAATGCATTTGTTATACAGAGTGTTGAAAGATAAGAATAGAGTCTGTAACATATAAAAATTTAAATGCATTTATATTTGAAATCTGTCAAAAAATAAAAGTTTGTTACATACCACTGCAAATTTTGAAATATACAAAAAAAATAAAGTTTGTTACATATAAATCAGAATTTCAATGCGTTTGTCATGTAGACTGGGATTGGGGCTCCCGCGGACCATTAAAGAAATATGTACAAGAAACAGGATTGTGAAAAGAAGACAGAGTGCAATAGCTGCAAAAGAAAATAAATGGAAAGGTATAAGTGTTTGCCTATACATCTTTATTTAAGAAAGTGGAATAACTGGGTTGAGAAAGAAAGAAAATGCGATGAGTAAACTTACAATGAGGGTACATATGAGGGCTTTTGATATTTGCTTGCAGCTGCCATTTCATTGATGTCAATGAGGATTGCAGTTTCAAGGATGTTCTCCACGACTGCTGGAATGCTGGCAACTGCCTGTTGTCTTTTGTTGGAAGCCTGTTTCAATTGCCTTTCAAGCCATTCTTCAATGTAGCCTCTCATTGGGGCGACATTGATCTCATTCCGGATTTTGATGTTGAAAAGATCATTTTCTAATTCCTGGAAGTCGATAGAAAGATTAGAGAGAGGATGATGAATTTCCTCATTCTGTACTGCATATCTGACTAGCCAGTCATGGATGTGAGCTTGATCAAATTGAAGGATGCTGTAAAAATTTTCCAGAGAGAAGGTCTTCAACATAGCAACCTGTTTATCGAACTCTTTCCTGGTTAAGGGCAAGGAGTTTGCGATTAAGAGAGGGTCTTGGAAGTCGTTGGTTTTCCCGACTAAGTCTATATTTGATAGCTTTGTGAATAATTTATCTTTCTTCGATATGGCTTGTTCATATGACTGAACAATGAGACGCAGGTTCTTTACTTTTTCTTTCCAACATGCATGCAATTGCCCGATCCGGTTTTTGGATGGAAGATCTTCTTCTCTTCTTTTTGTTTATGTCATATTGTTGACAATCTTGCCAAAAGGGATGACCATTTTTAAAAAGATTTTTTCTTCATCTTTTAATTCGGCTTGCAAAAGCTCGAGCAAGCTATGTGCCCTGGTTCCAAGGGAAGCGATGGTTTGTGATATTTTCCACGCCTCGGTAACCAGTTCCATTCTTTTTTTGATATTGTTCTCCACATATCTTTTACAGGATGCCAGTAGGGTGGAGGATGCTTTTACATTGGGTGCAGGGGTGCCAGGCATGGCTATTGCCAAAGGATCGACAAGCAATGGCATAGGAAAGAAAGCGTCTTCCAATTCCTTGACTTGGTCCTTTAGTCTAGCATTCTGGCTCTCGATGCGTCTAATGGAATCATGAAGTGCTTCTCTGGTCGCGGTGTGAAGTTGACATATTTGGGAGGGCCGCATGTTGGCAACGTCAACCTCTAAACGAGATTTGCCTTTGATATTTTTAACATTTTTTTTCTCAAATATCAATTTTTTGTTCCGGGAAGCTTGTGTTACAGTTTCTACAAGTGACAGGGCTCTCCTCTTTCTTTCACTGGTTTTTGGAGAAGTTAATTGCTGTGAGGAAGTTGCTCCTTTCTATGGTTGAATTTCTTGTCCAAATTGTCCCCAAAATAGAAGATAATCCCAAGTCTTATTCCTTCTGTTGAGCTCCTCTAACACTATTAGTTTGATCAGGCCATGATGGAATAAGATATTGTTAGTCTTCTGAGGTTTGGCTTGAACTTGGAAGCCATCTTGGTAAGACTCTTAAGAAGATAAAATGGCATATTCAGAGTTTTCTTACCAGTGAAATGAAGGAGAAATATGAAATGGTAAAGCATGGTCATCCCATATCTCCCCTCACAAGTGATGTAAACCTAAATAATTTTTAACAATATTTGCCATTTCTCCTCTAAGTAGCTTCTGGGAATGTTCTTTCGCCATTTCATATTTTGATGATCTTTTTTGAGAAATGGTCTGAAATCAATCTCCTTGACTGAGGTGGTATTAAACCACTTTTCACCTTCACCATACATCTCTGTATCTGTTGCTATACTGGCTTTATCTATCTGCATCACAACAGGCCCAAGTTGAACTTTAAATCCATCAAAACCTTTGGAAAATGTCTCTGTGACACCCTAATGGTACCCTTAGAGATTTTGGCAGAACCTGTAGCATCCAACACTTTTGAAAAATTTGCAGGCCTCAGGGTGTGTCTCGAGGTACGTGGCATCCTGTAATTCCTTCCTCAGAAGACCACCTCCCATTGAAATCTTCATGACCAGGACTGGCAAAAACGCTTCAAATTGGGCCGATGATAAAGGATCCAGGGTATGTAAGGGTGAGAGATGAAATCAAATAAACATGGAGGTGGGATAACATGATGATATTCAAGAATGAAACTCAAAAAGGGTGAAAATGTTTTAGGCGATTGTGGTAAGATTTAAAAAACTTACAAGAGGCAGTGAACTAATTCAATGCATCAGAAGGGTGATGACCATTTTTGGATCGATTGAATTTCATGGATACGATCTAGGGTTATCATCACTTGATTGGACAAGGGAGAAACAAAGTATAATATTTTCTGAAATTGGACGAATGATGATTGAAAGTGGTTATGGAGGCATATAAACGAATAATGATATGAGTACAATCGCCTATTAGGAGAGTGACAAGACCCTTCAGACACTTGAAAAATTTGGCACTTTTGGAAGCTTATGATAGGCGTGAATAAGTTGTTTAGCTACCAAAAGTTTTAACTTTTGGTAGCTAACGGCTATAAGATTTCTACCTTTAGCTACCGAAAATCAAACTTGCTGCCATAATTAAATCATGAACCAAATTCATAAAATCCCTGATTATGCCATTTTAAACCTTCAAAAAACTTATGTGGATACATCATAATTCAAAATTTAGCATGTGAAAACATCTTTCTCTAACCTTTAACCTAAGTATCTGTTTGAAACATTGGATATACCACTAGACCATTACCCCTAAGCACCTTATCATGAAAGCACCTTCAACCTGATCAGAAAAATTCCAAAATAGATGACTAGAAAACAAATGGCTTATATTATAGGACCCTAATAGGGGGAACTCAATGCAATGGAGACCATTTCTTCCTAAGGGGGAATGATTGATCCAGATGGATTTCAATGGCCTCCCACCTATTCCAACAGGCTCATTTAGGAAGCTTTCCAGTTCGACAGTTTTTTCCTAGTTTTCAGGTCCCTGACTTTCGGGGCCGTTTTGAGGCCCTAAACAACGTTTTTAGGGCTCCCCATAGTCAACATGTGTAGAGATCACCACTGGAAATATGTGTAGTGCTCGGATATACCTTTCCAACGTGTTATTGTGCACCTAAAATGAAGATCGTATGGAAAAGTTACGACCCCGGGAAGTTGATGTACTAACTTACCCAAACGGGGCCCACATGACTTTTGGCGCTTCATCTCCCAGGGTTAGGTTTTTGGATGTCTATAGTTTTTGAAATTCCCATTTATTGTAAAAAGGCCTTGAGAGTCTCATTTTAATCATTTGCTGGTGAATGAGCGCAACCGTCACATCTCTTCTCAAAGATAAGCCACCACCATTCTAGCAAACTTGTTTTCCGCTGCATTTTAGAGTTTCAACTTATTTCCTTATTGAGTAGAAACCAATTTTAATGTATATCTATTATTCTGTGTTAATCATATTTTGATAATAATCTGTATTCATTTCATTATGCTCATAAAATCCGTATCACCTAACTTTCCATTACTAAATATTGGGTTGTATAGATAGTATGTTTTGGAAGCATACAGAGTGAATAAATTGTTGCGGAAGCTGTTGGAGCAAGGATTAATTTGACCAAGAACCTAACCTTGTGGGTCACCTATCATCATCATACACAAGAAGGATGGGACTTGGATAATGTGTATCGACTACAAATATTTGAACAAGATTACAATTAAGAATTGATACCCTCTTCTCAGGATCAATGATTTGTTAGACTAGTTGAAACATGCCAAGTGCTTCACCAAGTTGGATCTCAAATTAGGATACCTTTAGGTACATGTCAAAGAGGAAGACACCTGGAAGACTTGCTTCAAGACAAGGAAAGGTTTGTATGAATAGTTAGTCATGCCATTTGGTTTATGAAATGCACTAGCTACACTTATGAGATTGATGAATGATGTATTACATCCATATTTAGATTCATTTGTTATAGTGTATTTGGATGATATATTAGTTTATATCTCTACCTAGGAGGATAACATGTCACATATCATGTAGGTTTTAAAGACTCTGAAAAGGCACCATATTCTGCCTAACCTCAACAAATGTGATCTTTCTTAGCAGTCATTAGTGTATTTGGGGTATGTGAATGGTGGAAGGGATATCAAGATAAATCCTGCAAAGATGGAGGCCATCATGAGATGGCCAGTTCCTAGTAATGTCACTGAGGTTAGGAGATTTGTTAGGGTCAAACAGTACCTATGGAGGTTAATAACATATTTTTCAATGGTGGATGCATCACTTCATTCCATAACAATGAGTGGTAAGAGTTTCTAATAGGGAAAGAATCAACACAAATATTTTGATGAGATAAAATGAAATATCATTCAAGAACCAGTTCTAGCATTGATTGACTTTCGTAAGCCCTTTGAAGTGGAGATAGATGCAAGTGGGATGATGTGGGAGTAGTTTTGATGCAAGGAGGTAAGCCAATATGCTATCATTCTAAGATGTTTCATGGGGGAGTTTTAAACTACCCTACATATGATAAGGAACTCTATGCCATGTTTCAAACTATTAATAAGTGGAAGCACTCTCTGATGGGAAAGGAAACCATTATCCACACAAATCACCAACAACTATATTATTTGCAAGCATAGAGTAAGCTTCAACAAACCAGAAATTAAAAGTGCATGGAGTTTTTGCAATAGTTTCATCTAGTCATCAAGTATAAGAAGGGAAACACTAATAATTTGGTGAACATGCTTTCAAGGCCACCCACATCCAATATTACAACTTTGGGAACTCTTATGCACATGAATCCTTTCTCCCATGATGCATAAAAAGAGGCATACATAGAAGATGAGGAATTCAAGGAGGTGTTTCAACAACTACATGCCAAATTGATGTAGAAAAAAGGTGACAATAAGGTTGACTATCATATCCAAAATGGGCTACTCTACAAGCTAGACATGTTCTATGTTTTGAAAGGTGAAATATTGCATCTTATCAGGGAGGCTCACACCTCCAATGTTGTAGGAAATTTTGGTGTTGGGAAGATAATTTTTAACTGTTATAATGCACACAAATGTCGATGAAAATGGAATCCATTTTATTAATATGATACATGTATAAATACATGAGTTACGACCTTTGGATTCATCTTCCAAGAGGTCTCTTGGACTCCTAATCATAGTTCCTATTCACTTGACTTTTCATATTCCTTTTCAAGTGAATAATACCATAACCCTAACAGATTAGGTTTTCCAAAGGGGTGTATGTGAGTCCAAGCAGAGAGCTAAAATTTGGAAGTGTATAGATGACAATGGATGAATGTTCTCTCCGAATCTAGTGGTTTTGAAATGACCACAAACCAAATGACTAGTAGAATTTGATGTCATATACTAAATGGTAGTGGTGTTTTAAGGAAGATCACAAACCAAATGGCTAGAAAAAGTTTATGTCCTCTACTAAATGGATGTGTAAGATGACCACAAAATGTTGTCTAGCATAAGATGTAAGTCTTCTACTAAATGGAGGTTTAAGATGACCACCGACTATTTTCTAGCGGAATCTGCAAGTCTTCTACTAAATGGAGGATTAAAATAACCACAATTTTTTTTTTCTAGCAGAAGCTGTGAGTCTTCTACCAAATGGATGTTTAATATGACCGCACACAGTTGTCTAGCATAAGCTATAAACATTCTACTAAATGGAGGTTTAAGATGACCACAAACTATTTTCTAGAAGAAGTTGTAAGTCTTCTAGTAAATGGTGGTTTAAGAAAAACCACAAACCAAATCATGCTAATAGAATATGGCTCTGACTCTGGCTTGCATGTTCTTGCTCAATTAATATGAATTTGAAACTTGAAGCATGACTATCAATCATTGATATTATCCCCCCCTGTGAGGTACAAGGTGAGAAGATGGAGAGTGTTGGCTTATATCGAAAATACACCCTTTTACAATTTAATTCACTCTTAATTTCAAAAAGTTATAAGTAAATTTACAAAAAGACTATTTGCAAGTTACCCTTATTCTTGATTCTAGAGTTGAATTGATCTTCATGAATTAATGTGTTGTCTCTCGTTCTCCAAAGAGTCAAACAACGAGAAAGAAACCCCAATTTCTTAGTCTTCTTTTCAAAGATGAGCACTGTAATATACTGAATATTTTCTCCTTAACAGGTCGCACATGCATATGCATTTACACTGACATAACATTTCACACACAAACTATTTACCCCAACTACTGATCAATCCTCCTGCGATAGAAAGAAATTTGTTTTTCCTTATAATGAAATAAGATCCATCTAGTTAAATGGTTTTCAACATGATACATCTTGCCATGCCCAAGGGAAAACAAGAGCCAAACTATAATAAATTTTATGTATTGGCTTATAAGAGTAGCATTCATGCCGACCAATTCACAAGAAATAGATTCACACACAAACTCTCTTTTAATATTTCCTCACTAAGTTTCCTCTTCAACAAACTATGCACGAGACAAGCAAAATCACAATGAAGACTCTCATTTCTTGAAATAATATCATTGGAAAAAGTTAACCCTGAAATTAAGCCCCATTTATTCAACCAAAATATTGCATAAAATCTTCTAGAGAAGAAAATACCCTCAACACATACAAATCCAATAATTCTCTTTGCAAATGAAACACAACTTTGAATCCATTGTAGGGCCCATTTATCTTTTCTTGCAACACAGGGATTAGTGAAGAAGTATACTTAAATGTGACAAGAGTCAAAGTACAATGGAAGCGACTTAGTTATGGGATAGATTGAGCATTATCCTCTCCACGATGTGTAAATCATTTCCACACAGTACCACTTTCAAGGGTGCAACATTCCTTTTCTGTAATCATGATGATGGATTCATTTTTTCCCTCAAGCAGACTACCAAGACTAAGGACATGTCAACCACCGTTAGTGCCCTCGGTGAATTCTTTGCATATACGTTCCTATAGATCATGCCATTTCAAAGTTAAAAATTTACTATGAGGCATTGCCTCTATACAAAGAATCATGAGTGTTCCTTCCTATGTTTTTTGAGGAACCAATGTATCGATGTAGTAGCTTATATGTGAATATCTAATAGCATATGAAATTTCCCTTCAAGTAATGCTGGAGAAAATATTCCACAAAAACAAATGGACAAAAGGGAGGCAACAAACCAAGGAGATTTTCACAAGGATGTGCTTCCGGACGGATTGTGCATAGTGTCCGGCATATCTATGTCCATTGAGGCCATTATTTGCTATAATAGACCCTAATAGTAACAAACCCTGGAAACAGTGGCAACAACACATGATTTCACTTTGGAACAAACGATATTAAGGAAATTGTGATACAATACATCTTGAGGAACACAGGGCCCCATGGGAGAGGGATATTATGGTTGACAATTGTGCAATTTTCAAAAGCCACATCATCAACGTCTGCATCGAGTGCCCATAGATGCATATTCATACCCTCCCATTACTGAGGAATCAAAGTAATTTGATTGAATTTATCCTGTGGAAAATAAGATATGAGAAAAATATACAATCCCTGTAAGAGGGCGAGAAATTGGGTGGATGAGAATCCAATGCAGCGAAAAGAATCAACAAAAAAAAAAATCCATGGAGGAAACTGTAAATGATGAACCGTTTCAAGGAAACGATTCATGGGTCTCCATGTCATAAAATCTAACATATGGCAGTAATGTAGAGACCCTAGTAGATGGCGATGATTTCAGCCATGACATGATATGAGCCAATGAATAATGTAAAGAGATGAGGTAGAGATACGTTTCCTCTTTTCCTTCATTTAATAATTTCCATGGAACACTCCCATGATCTTAATCCATGATGCTATGGAAACCACTATAGCTTAATTTAGGCCCTAAGAGCCATAGTTGCTCTAAAACAACTATTAGAATGCACACAAATGTAGATCAATGTGGAATACCTTTCATTAATATGATACACATATAAATACGTGAGTTATAACCTTTGGATTCATATTCCAAGAGGTCTATTGGAATCCTAATGGTAGTTCCTATTCACTTGACTTTTCATATTCCTTCTCAAGTGAATAATACCATAACCCTAACGGATTAGATTTCCAACACTAACTTAAAAAGGTATGTGTACTAGTCCATAATGTAAGAAGATGTAGCATGGTATATTAGAGGATGCATACTTTGTTGTATCAATAAGCTCGATAATGGAAATAAAGGTCTATACCATCCCTTACCTGTACCTACTCAACCTTGGGAAATCATTTCCATGGATTTTGTGGGTGATTTACTGACAACTCATAAGTGACATGACTATATTTATGTGGTAGTTGATAGGTTTAGCAAGATGTGCCTTCTTATGCCTTGTAAAAAGACGATGAAATCACAATATGAAACAAACATGTTCTTTAAAAAGGACTAGGTGCACTTTGGGATAGCAAGGAGTGTAATCTTAGATGGGGATACCATATTTCTCAGTGCCTTTTGGAATACTCTTGGGCTGCACAATACCTATGGGAGTTTATAGAATATTTTTCTGTGGTAGCTACACCACTCCACACCATAACAATGAGTGGTAAAATGTAATATACCAGATATAAAAAGTATGCAGAACAGAAATAAAATGCTAGAAATGGCAGAATAACAGTAATATAACCAGCATAATCTCCACAATAACACATAAATGATATAACAACAACAACAAAAATAGCACTTTGATTCAGAAAGCAATGTTCACGGGCCTCTTCGAGGGGGCAACCTCCAGACGAGCAACGCTCTGTTACAATAATCTCCAAGCTAGGGTTTTCATACCCTCGACCCTCATTTATACTAAATATGTCTATCAAGAGAAGCATCTAGAGGAAGATCCTTCTAGAAGTGGAAGCTTCTATTAGGTCTTCTTACATCCACCTTATTCTATTTTATTGAAAGGCCTTATTAATATTTACCTTTATTACATCCGAATATATTGCTCTACCTATGTGCGGGTTAGGACTATAGCAGTCAGGCGGTCGATTGGTTTATCTAGAGAGGGCTTCAGGAAATCTAGGTCGATCCGTACACAGGTGTTGTCTAACGCGCTACCTCTCGAAGGGGTACCAACAGGGGTTACAAGGGTGGCCAACAAATGTGCACTTAAGAACCACTTGTATTTCCTGCGTGTATGAATCCCTCAACCGCGGGTTTATGCGCATAACGATAGATCTCTGTGGCTTAAAGATGCCAGAATATGTCTCTACCCCGAGTATTTCCAATTGTGATTATATGAGAACATAGAATAGTTAATTTTTCACAGTGATCATCGCGCTATTGCCATCCATCCCGTTGCATTAACTAGTTACTCTTCCAACCCGAGATATTCAACCACGAGCGTGTATGTCCGAAGAACTCAGTGCATTCGAAGAGTCCGTGAAGGAAGTACTCATCGACCTCATGACTGAGAGAGTCATGCCTGAGAGAGTAATGTCTATGGGTGTACAAGCATCATCAACGAGAGGAGTGCAAACCTCTCCGTCAACTGCTCACGGAGCTAGACCATCTCGACCATCAATGAAAAAGAGAACCAAACACACAGATGACCTAGCCAATGCGAAGCTGATCCTGACCATATTGCTCGACTACATCTCGCCTCTGGCCGATGCGGTGAGCCGTGTTGTGTGCCAAGATATTTCGAGTACACCATGGTTACTGCGTACCTCCCGAAGGGGATATGCGCAGTTTGAGCGTAGCAGGACAAGATTGCAGTGTTGAATTTCAACGACTTCAACCTTAGAGATAGAAAAAACTATAGCATGCTCACCCCATGTAAATACCTGACCAGGACGAAGGGGAAGAACTCAAATATAATCCCCCAGCCATGGACGATGAACCTCATGCAATCCACCCTGTTGGATGTAATGAAAATCCCACACTTTCGAAGACACCAGGAAGTCAACGCCTATGTCAAGCTATTACTTTCATGTTACCATGGTGGCTACTTATGGCTAGACCGTTGTATCACAGTCGATTCGACGTTGATCCATCAGATCACGGGGTTGAGTATGCAAAGACCTAATCCACAGGATTTCTATCCAGGAAAAGCCACAGATCACGCGCTAGCACAGAAGATCAAGGATACATTCGATGCTGTTGAGAAAGGGACGCGAGGCTACAAGGTAGCCTCCATCCAGAACGACACAGTGCACCTAGCATGCCAGCTAATAGCTAGAAAGATAGTATGAAAGAACAGACCTACGCAGGTCACAGGCTTTATCGTTGACGTCGTGGGGAAGTGTGTACAAGGTTTACAGATGAACTAGGCGAAGTACCTAGTCAATCAACTTGAACTAGACTGTCACGAAGTGCAGGATTAGGGCTACAAATTTCACTTCAGTTTTCTCCCGATATTCATCACGTTTGTTGCCTAGGAAATGCCGGAGGGTACAACCTTCCCAGACATTGAGCCGTTCGAGCTGCTTGCTACGAAGTTCACGACACTCTGGTATTCGAGTGATATGAACAAACAGTGGCAAGCGAACACTATTTTTCATACATACTACCTTTAGTTGAAGAGAGCCATCGAAGCTGAACCTCGCATGACTCCGACCACCTTACAGAGATTTTGACCCCTGATGAAATTCAGCACAGACCGACATTTCATCTACATTACAGTGCGAGCCGATGAACGTAAGGAGCAACTCCAGTCATACTATAATCTTACGAAGGAAGACCTCGAGGAGATCACTAAGGACTGGTCAATGAACCTTCTTATCCCCACTGACCTTGCAGAGATATCAGAACCTGAACTGGACAGCCCGGAGGCCACTCACAAAGAACATAACACACCCAGAACCAGTAGAAGGAAGAAGACTGAGGAGGTCCAATATTTAAGCAGCGCATTAGGAAAGACCGCTTCAGTATCACCTGACCGAGGGGGTGATGATGAAAAAGAAAAGATAAAAGGCAAAGAAGCTGAATAGAAGCAAGGCGAAGTAAAACTGCCTAGAGATGAGGTTGACCCCTTGAAGAAGAGGAAGTTTTCTCCCCATAAACCTTCTTCTCGAAATAAATCGAGAGCCACTGTGACCAAGATGAAGACTATACTCACCACTGATGATTTTGATTTCATCATAGTAGCTATAAATGATGCTTCACTGGAAATCATGGAGAAACAAGAAGCCAAGCAAGAGGAAATGTATGATAGAATTGAGGTCGAACTCCGAAGGGTACAACAGGCCCTTCAATCCAGTCGTGTAGTCTCCACTGCGCCCCTGCCATCGGGAGAACTAGAGTTGGGAGATGAGCCAGCCCAACTCCGTCAACTAGTAGATGCAACCAAAGCTCTCCTTCGAGGAGCACAATAAGAAACATAACAAGCTACCCAAGCATTGAAGCAAGTGCAAGGTGTGCTCGTAGAAGAACGCAGAGTTGCAGAACAGGAGAAGGTTGCTCTCCAAGCAAAGTTTGACGAAGAGAAAGCACAGATGCAACAAGGAAAAGAACAATTTCTCATGGAGAAACTTGAAGCGAAAGAAGTAGTCAACAGAGCACTCCGCTCTGTGACAGGCTTAGAGATATAGGCATAAGACCGAGTCACACATCAAGTAGAGAAACTTGTGGAAGCTATCCAACAGTTACAACACATAATAGCATATTTAGAGCTCTGCACTGTGCCCGACATGCCACAGGAAGTCAGGGATCAAAGAGAAGCAACTGCCCGGAGCACTGTTGAGAGAATAAAGACCCTTGCCATGGAATGCAAGCAACTGAGTGATCACAGTGCCCAGATGTATGAGCGACTCACTGAGAACCCAAAACTGAAGGCGCTGGAGTCACATCTCCAGGAAGCGAAGCAGCAAGCAGAGACAATACAAGCGCAGTTGAAGCCCCTGTCAGTTGTGGAAAGAATGAAACGATCCCAGGAGCAATGCACTGCCCAACAACAAGTCCAAACTATCCAGAGCATATTTATGGAAGTAACTCAGAGGCTCTAACCTACACAAGATGAAGCTTGCCAATTGTTCATAGAAATCGAAGGTCGAGGAGCAGAACTGGAGCAGGTCGTCACTGCAGCTGAACAATGCCTAGAGGGACCTGCCAATGAGAAATAATCCAAGAGTTCGCTGAATAGGAGGCTGTGGTGTTGATTAAGGCTGGTTGTCATTGATGTCAACCCTTGAAGAAAGCCCCGTAGCACAAAGGATGGGTAATGGACCCAAGATTGTTTGATGTAAAGATGACTCATTATTGTCTTGTCATGGTTGATAATAAGTAGAAATGGATGAACTCCAAAGTGGTCCCTTTATGGTGAAAGATCTCAAGGGAAGACGCTTTGTAGATTGAGTTATCCTAGAAGTATGGTTAAAGAACCCATGCTTATTTGTGGAATAATGAGATGAACTCCAATAAATTTTCCAATGAAACTATCCTAGATGGATAGTGCTTATCATGCCATTTCCGGTGGTATGTGTAACATCACATAACTCCTCACAGTTAGAGAGTTATGGACATGAGAAGTTGGAGAACCCAGGTTTGGGTAGTGGACCCAATTTGTTTTTATCGACAATGGTATGAATTTTGATATATTTTCAGGTAATACTATTCTATATGGATAGTACACGTCATTCCATTTCTGGTGGTATGTGGAACGTCACATAACTCCTCACGGTTTGAGAGTTATGGCCTTACAAAGTTGGAGGACCCTCATATGTCATCTAGAAGCCCCAAAAGGTCAA
>JZKD02S0586594.1:90842-101618 GCA_000966675.3 Picea glauca
TTATTGCTCATTATTGGATAATAATTCTACATTGATATAACACTTGGATTATTTGGAGAAAAAAGATTATAATTACGCTATTACTGATTCACCCCCCCTCTCAGTAATCCAACATGTGGCACAACAACAAGTTGAAGCAGCTCGAGGATTTTGAAGAAGAACTAATCATATCAGAGTGACTTGGGACGAGTCACAGGTGAGTGTTGGGGGCCTGTTGGCCCTTGACCAAGTTTTGAGGATTCTTGGTCATGGTTGACCTATTTTGGGACTTCGACAGGCTGTCGAAGGCGGAGCACAAGACAAAGCGGAGATCACGGATCTTGACCCCTTTTTAGGGCTTTTTGGGTTTTGGGCTTATGTAATGGGTATGATAATGTCAACCCATGGGTTTACTCATGCTTAGGCCTATTTTGTAATGTATAAATAAGTAAGCTAGGCAATGTAAGAAAAGGCATCTATGTGATGTTAGGCCGATGAGCTAAGTGTTGAGTGCTAAGTGCAAGTGTGGATTGTAGATGCTTTGTGCATACTATGTGAAACTTGCAGAGCTAAGTGCAAGTGTGGATTGTAGATGCTTTGTGCATATTGTGTGAAACTTACGGAGCTAAGTGCAAGTGGTTGTAATAGACTGTGGAAGGCTTTGTGCTGTAACGCAAGGAAGGAGGATCTAGCGAGGTGCGCAGATCTCCTGTCCTCTACGGAGTGGGACTTGGATGCTATGTTCCTGTAAGAAGCTTGACCCAAGATAATAAATAAGAGAAGAGTTGGTGGACGTAGCCCCAGGGTGGGGGTGAACCACGTACATGCAGTGTTTCTCTGCTTTGTGTGATGTGTTGATGTGTTTATGTGTTTGCTTGCTTAGTGATTTATTATAAATGAATGATAGATAGATTTGTTGATTCTTTGTTCTTAATAAAATGTATGGATGTTAGATCTGACTTATGTAAGTATGCTTGGTGCTTAAATACCTTAGATCTGAAGGAATACTATGATGCTCTGTTGTTTATGGTTTATCTATGCTGAGAGTAGGATTTAACTGTGCTGTAACTAAGAACTGGATATTGATGAATGTTAACTGCTAAGTGCTTTGTTAAGTGTTAGAATCATAGACTTGTGTCCCAACTAAGGTTGCAGACATCTGAGTCCTCCAACAACCCCTGCCTCTACCTCCGGTGAGACTTCATCTACTTCGCAAGTGTTGCCGAAAGGGCCGATAATTAGGGTTTTGTTGGTGCACTGTTGTAGTGTTGAACCCTGGGTCTGCCCCTGTGCCAACACACTACCTCATCCTTGAAAGGCTTGATGCCATAGGACAAGTGACATTGTTAGCTGAACAAAATGTCTCATCCCTGGCTCAACCATCAGATGGTGTATGGCTGCGGGTGTGGAATAATTGGCAGCTTCAATCTCTTGACAACCTTGATTGAGATCAGGTTCTTCTGACTCCTGCTGTCAACAATGAAATGAAGTGGAGTCCCCTTTACCCACATTTGGGAGTGGAAGAGGTGCTCCCCCTCCTCAATCTCCTCTGGTTCTTCTGATTGTATTGTTGTGGCCATGATGGTAGTAGTGGGTTTTGCATCGATGATTCGTTTCCCTTTATTGTTCTCTGAATCAAATTCTGAGTCAGGTTCCAATTCTTTTTCTTTGAGCTCAATGACCAATAAATGTTGCGAGCGACGTTCATTGGTGTTGTGCCGGGGGATTTTGTGGAACTCACACCACTTTCTGGTGTGTTTCTTAAACTTCCCGTTACCCTTATTTTCTTGCGTCTTGGAATGGATCTCTTGAGGTTGGATTTCCTTGCTGATATGTCCTTCACTCTGTGAGTTAGGTTTAACCTTTTCATACTTTTTTTGTGGCATATTTTCAAACCCGAACTCCCTCTTACTTCACTGCTTGAATTTATGCTCGATTTTGACTGCACATCGATAAGTAGCTCCCAGTGAGAAGGTGTCCAAACAATCCATCTCTATTTGTATGTACTTGTGCAGACCACTATGGTAATTCAAGATTAGGTGTCTCTCGGAGTCTTTTATACCCAACTTTGAGTGCAAGGTATGAAAGATGTTAGTGTATTTTGCAACCGTCTGGTCTCTTTTTTGACGTAGAGTTGTCCATCTCATGTATTGGTCATCATAGTTTCCGACAGGGTAGAACTACTCCTTTAGGGAATCTACAAAGGCCACCCAAGTGGGTTCTCTCTTGGATGGTGTAGATTCACCCATGGTGTACCTCTTCCAGTAATCTTCCCACCAAACTCTGACATGAGAAAGGGATTTAAGGAGCACGAAGTTGATGTTTTCACTGTCGGAAAATTTTTCGAAAGAATAATAACCTTCTAGTAGATTCAACCATTTTTCTAGAGCATTTTCATACATCTCGCCTTCAAATAAGGGGATATCAAAATTCACTTGTACCTTGAAGGGTGTC
This sequence comes from Picea glauca, assembly GCA_000966675.3. Classification (NCBI taxonomy): domain Eukaryota; kingdom Viridiplantae; phylum Streptophyta; class Pinopsida; order Pinales; family Pinaceae; genus Picea; species Picea glauca. Next base: position 93,276 of record JZKD02S0586594.1, read on the forward strand.
ACACCTATGAAATTGATGCTTATCAAATATGCCTCGACCGCTGCCATCGATAGTCTTTGAAGGATCCAAGTGAACTTGTCCATCATCTTGTTCCTCTGTCACACGAGGGCTTCCTCGAGCAACGTCTTGGAAGGATCTCCTGCTCTATCATCTCTCTTTTATTCTTCCATGGGAGGTCACTTGGGCTAGTGAGAGAGGTTGTCCTCAAGTGAAACTAGCTCGAGACCCAAATCTCTATACCCCGACCTCATTAGGGACCTTCTCTGAGAAATGACAAGGATAAGACTCCTTTGATACCAATGATCTATGTTATTTTAAGAATGAGATGAAGACAAAAATATAACAGATATATAACAAGGAAATACACATATATATTGCTAGAAACACAAAAATATAGTGAAACCCAACTTCTATTAATGAATAAGAGAGAAAAACAATGTAGAACACAAACTGGCAGAATGGGGTAGCTTATCTATGAAAAGAAAGAGATGTTGGCTACGCTTCATTCACAATAAGATTTACCTCACACTCCATTGCATACTTAAAGGGTCTCCTTCACCTCTGTTGTAACCGATATTGAAAATTTCCGAAATTACTTAGGCACTTTCGCCCAAATTTAACAACAGTATCCAACAAAGCTTATAACATTCAATGTCGGAATAGGTGTCGAGATAGTCGCTCTGTCAATTCGAGGAGACTGCAGACGATATGGAATCCTTGAGCCACGATATTGTCAGTAGGCTTTTGCCACATTATGTTAAATATTCCAGAATTTATGGGAAGCAATTCATACTGTGGTGGGGTGTGGAGGCGCGACTGACGGTACTCCAACCATAACAGATCAAGGAAATACCATCATCCAAGTATAGTTACAGCTATGGAAAGTCCCATCTACAGCAAAAGGGAAACTGAGATTTCATTGGTAAAGGCCTGCTAATGGCCAATGGAGAAGCATGGACCCACCAACGCCGCATCATAGCCCCAGCTTTTCACTCCGACAAACTTAAGGGACATGTGACATATATGGTGGATTCTGCTGCACAAATGCTCCAACATTTTGATGAAATTCTTAGAAAGGGCAACGGACCTTCAGAAGTTGAAGTGAGCGAGCATTTGAGCAGGCTTGCTGCTGATATGATTGCATGCACAGAATTTGGTAGCAGTTATGAAAACGGAAAAAGAATTTTTGAATAGTTGAACTTGTTGCAGCAACTTTCCTCTCAGTCACAAAGATATTTATGGCTTCCAGGAAACCGTTTCCTTCCTACGCCACTTAATAAAGAGTTAAAGCAGAGAAAGAAACAAGTGGAAAATGTGCTGTTGGAAATCATTCAAGCAAGGCGAGATTCAGTCTTCGCAGGGCACAGCGTCTCCTACGGAACCGACCTGCTCGGACTCATGCTCTCTGAAACGGAACGGACCATCTTGTCATCCTGCTCCTCCACGAAGTTAATGAACCAACAGTTGATGGACGAGTGAAAGACATTTTTCTTCTCGGGCCATGAAACCACCGCCCTTCTGATGACATGGACGATGATGCTACTGGCCTCCAGTCCAGAATGGCAACACAAAGCCCAAGCCGAAGCTCTATAAGTTTGCCACGGAAAACCCCCTTCTGCCGCCGATCTCCCCAAACTCAAAATCGCCTTCGACAACGTGAAGGTGGGCGATGTGGAGTTGCCAACAGGCATGTCTGTATGGATTCCAGTGCTCACCATCCATCACAGCAAGGAATTATGGGGATAAGATACCAACGAATTCAATCCACAGCGGTTTGTTGAAGGCGTACAGAAGGCGTGCAAGCATCAGTTGGGATTCTTACCCTTCTCCTATGGACCCCGAGTCTGCGTGGGACAGAACTTTGCTATAATGGAAGCAAAGGTGGCTATGACCGTGGTTCTCTCCTGCTTCAAATTCACCCTCTCTCCTAACTATCGACATGCCCCAATCTGTGTGCTCATGCTCAAGCCCAAGCATGGAGTGCCTGTCATTTTAGAATGCTTGTAATTGTGAAGACCAACGATATTATAGTACACAGATGTAAATGATTATTCCATGGTGTGTCTCAGAAGAAAGCATTGCAAGCAGTAGCTTACCAACTATTCTATCTTGTAATACAAAGCGATCATCCATATACCACTTGTCAAAACGATTAGTAATGGTTCAAAGAGCTGGTAGAGCATCTGGCAGTCGCAGAATTCCAGAAGACAAACCGTTTCATATTTCCCGGAACACAAGAGATTTATTTTAGATTTTTCTTTTAAAATACGGATGGATGTAACAGAGGCGGGGGGGTGGAGCTGGGGAAAACCTCTTTCGAAGAGGGGCTCTTTTTGTAAGCCGAGTTATTTTGTAAGCCAAGAATGGAGTAATACAGAAGACATATTTACTTGAGACTGTGAGATTCATCACGGTCGATTCTTTCAGTATGTTCTCCTTGTTGTCATTATCATATTGTTTTATCTCTTCCTCATTTCAGCTATGTTAAAATTTGTTTGGAATTCATTTTATATGCTCCTTACACACAGTTGATATATATGTGTTGCGTTCTATGGTGACTGGTCAGAATTCGTTCCAGATAAGCGCTCTGCATCTAGTTATCAATCTTCTGTTTTTTTTTTCCTCTAAAGTTGTACTGAAAATTCATCCTTGATAGATTCTTTCACTGTAATGGCCTTTTCTTTTCTTTTTTTGCTACCGCATCATGATTATCAATGCTGAAAGATAGACTTACTTTGCCTCATTTTCCGCAAGTTATACGATCACTGTTATTATCTCCCTTCTTTGGTTTTCAACTTGACTCCATGCCCAATGGATTGTTTCCCTGGTCCAACCCCAAACTTTAAAAATCCAAAACTATCATTTACCCATAAATCTTCCCACCATTTTACGCTTACTAAAGATCATATTATGACATTATTCGAGAGATCCCTCTTGGGTTGGGAGGGGTAGCTTCCAATCCAAAGTGGTTCGAGGTTGCCTCGGGATTGATTTGCATGCAACCCAAATTTAGTTCCGAGTGTCAACATTTTGGCGCCGTTGCCGGGGATTCGAAGTTGATATCTATCCCTGGGAGAACGACATTTTCATAGTCCTAAGGCCTGGTTGAGCTACTGGTCATAGGCAAATATTGGTTGCACATGCTATGGCGACTCCATTAAAAGTTTCCGATGGTGATTTCACTGGCAGGAGAACTCAGAATTACGGCTTTCATGGTGCCCTATCAATCTGAAGAAAAGATAAAATCTTGTAGCGATCTGGCTGGACACTTCACAACAAAGGTTGGTTGAAGACCTCATTTCTGTTCATAATCTCATGAGGTGGATTGATATAGAATTCAATCATCATAGGTTCTTGCTAATTACATGAATGGAACTTATTCTTCGAGTAGTTTGCAAACTGCCTTCTCATATTGTGTGCAACAAGTGCGTTCATATGATTATGAAAATTATCTTTATCTGTTGCACCTACCGCAAGCCTGCGAAAAGTAGCTTTTGCATTGCGCGCATTCAATATGGAAACAACAAGAGTTAGGGACAATGTTTCAGATGCTAAATTGGCATTGATACGACTTCTTTGGTGGCGTAATACAATAGATAATATTTATAAGAATAAGGTCATTAAGCATCCTGTGGCACAATCTTTAGCATCGGTTATTCATGAGCATAAACTAAGCAAACAATGGTTTAAACGGTCCATTGAGGCACGGATTGCAGATTCAGAGACAGAAAGCACTCCGTGACTCTTGCTGACTTAGAACAGTATTCAGAGAGCACTGCTTCTGTCCTCTTGTGCCTCACACTTCAGGCTGGGGGAATCCAGTCGACCACTGTAGATCATGTTGTTTCCCATAATGGAAAAGCAAGTGGCCTTGTCCTCTTCCTCAAAGTCACACCGCATCATGCGAGTCGACGACGCTCATACCTTCCACATGAGATTGCGGCTAAACGTGGATTGTCACAAGAAGATCTATATAGAGGAGAATACAGTGAAGCCCTGGAAAATGCCATGTTTGAAATTGCAACTACTGCAAATGCACATTTGGAAATGGCTCAAGAACTTTCAGATGTGGTACCTAAAGCTGCACTACCCGTGCTCTTACCTGCAGTACCTTGTCGGATTTTGTTGGATTCCCTTCAAAAAAGACATTTCAATGTTTTTGATCTAGGTCTAACTCGGGGTATATCAGGAGTTTCTCCTCTGTGGGTTTTACTAAAACTAAGGTGGCATAGGCTACAGGTTACAGCTTTCACGTTTGGGTCACCCAATGGATGAAGGCACCTGGTCTACTATTCTTGGCACTTTACAGGATAGTACCATCCCTAGATGGAGCCTATGTTGTAACAGATATTGAAAATTTCCGAAATTACTTAGGCACTTTCGCCCAAATTTAACAACAGTATCCAACAAAGCTTATAACATTCAATGTCAGAATAGGTGTCGAGATAGTCGCTCTGTCAATTCGAGGAGACTGCAAATGATATGGAATCCTTGAGCCACGATATTGTTGGCAGGCTTTTGCCACATTATGTTAAATATTCCAGAATTTATGGGAAGCAATTCATACTGTGGTGGGGTGTGGAGGCGTGACTAACGGTACTCCAACCAGAACAGATCAAGGAAATACCATCGTCCAAGTATAGTTACAACTATGGAAAGTCCCATCTACATCAAAAGGGAAACCAGGATTTCATTGGTAAAGGCCTGCTAATGGCCAACGGAGAAGCATTGACCCACCAACGCCGCATCGTAGCCCCAACTTTTCACTCCGACAAACTTAATATCACCTTGGCCACCCCACCCTCATATAAGGGTTATATGCACTTTTCCCCACACCCCGCCCTTCCCCCCATCTCCATATAATATAGTTATTTCAATTTCATCAAGTTGGTCTCATATAATCCTAGTAGATGCTTAGAATTAAGTTGGTCACTATGCTTGTAACTAGATAGAATAGATTTCAACAATTTTTTTTTTAGTTGGAGTATCATAAATTATGTAGATTATACACATTAATGTATGCCCTTGTTGATAAAATTATGGAAGCATCATTTCTTTACACTACAAGGAAAACACCTTCTAACATAGGTTTTTGAGGAGGTTTTTAGTGTTACAAAATTTGGCAAAATTTTCAAAAAAACCTCCATTACAACTTCCCCTATTGGCCATGGAGGTTTTAATAGATGATCCATATAACTAAAAACATTTGGGCGGGCAAAGGTTGTAGTGGATGTTTTTTTTTTGTGCTTTTATTGTCAAAACGCCCTGGTGCACCATTAAATAAAACTCACCGGTGCATACCCAAACATAGAACACACCAGAAAGACCTTACATCAAATGCCCAAAATGTACATAAAACCAAAAAAACCACTGGTGCATGTAACCCCTTTAAAAGCATCAATGTCTATATTATTTTAGGCACCATTTTGTTAGTTCATAAGAATGCATCGATATGTATATAATTTAATTAATTTTTTTTTTACAAATATATTTTATAACACTATTGTTTTTTATATTTTTGTTATTACATTTTGATATAATGAAAAGATTAATGCCTTATCCAAGGGATTACACATCTGTTTTTTGCAACAATGTAAATCATTCACATATTAATTAATCAATTATTTGCAACAATGTAAACCATTCACATATTAATTGATCAGTTATTTGCAACAATTTAAATCATTCACATATTAATTAATCAACAATGCAACATTTTACAATATTTGACAATGCAATAAAATAACAAACCCATTTTATTATATATGAATAAGAGACCCATGGTCATACAAAACATGACAACATAAAGGTCCACAATAATCTAAATGGAACCAATATGTAATTGTTATAGTTATTGGTAACATATCCTCATGCAATTGGGACATTATGTCCTATGCATTAAGCAAAAATAACCCTAATTTTTACAGACTGATATTACAAAACTGCATACAACTTGCAGTGACATTCAATTATATTGATTGTCATTCATCACTTGAACCACTGTCATTGCTTGAGTTGTGTGCATCCCTCATTTCTTGATCAATTGTAGGCGATATTGTGCTTGGGTTATCTAAATGGATGTTTTCTTGCTCGAATCTTCATTGACATTCCAACTACTCATGTTCCATCTATATACATAGAAATACATTGTTTCGAAGCCTTGCCACATGTAGGTTATCACAAGACTTTTTGTTGGTTCCTCTCAATACTTTGTTTCCTGCATGTTTAATACGCCGTGACAAAGCATAGTCGATATAATTAATATAAAGGTTTCTTATTGTTCCATTAATTATAAAACAAGGGAAGTTAAACGACATAACTACTTACAAATTGTTCAATTAAACCTTGATACTTCAACATACAATCAAAACTTTTAGTTAACCCAATGTCGATCAATTGTTCGGTTGGCTCTTTTTTTTATGTTAGCACCTATTAGTAGACATCCATGGATCAATGTAAGTTAATTATTCAAATATAGAGATCACAACAAATATGGAAACTTAAGTAACTCCGAAAACGTAAGTACTCACAATTACAAACTTTGTGATCAACCCTTCTTTTCCTTGTCGTCTTGTCTTATGTGTTGATTGGGTTCAATTTTCTTTTATTTTATGCAACAAAACAATTGAAAATTAGTATTTAATATGATAAATAAATTTGATGTACATAAAATAATAAATGAATGATCACATACCTCTGATGCACGTTGTTGCTGGGATGCATCCTCTTGTGATGCAATTATGTTCATTTATTTTACCATCTCCTTGTACAATATTTTGGACATCCCTACTGGCATGTATTGGATTTCCCCTTGTTTGTCCTTTGGAATTTTCATATTCTTCCTGAAAAACGAAAAAATAACAATAATATTTTCTTAAATGGACATGGAAGTAAATATAACGACACAAATTAATTTGGTAATTATTGGAATATATTATAGAAAAACATGTTTAGTAATAATACCTTTTATATGACTCTTTTTTGTTATTGTAAGTTTTTTCTATTGTAAGTCTCACGGGTCTCATTGACCATGGCCCCAAAAATGATTCTTGTAGTATACACATAACTCGATTCTTGGAGTAATTGGATTGATTTTTGTATTGTAAGTGTAAATGACACCTACATGTTCTTTCCACTATATCCCTCAAAGCTCTGTAAAACATTTTTCCCCTCTCATTGTACTTCAAGCACCTTTCCAGATGAACTAATGACCAAGCCGTCATCATCATTTACATCCTTAAAATTTTTTGTCCTCTTAGGACGAGATTCCATCCCCTCACTATTGTCGCTACATAACATTAAAAAAAAGTGAAATCGAGTGTTTAAAACTTGTTAGTGATTAATGCTAGGGAATTAATTATTAGTAAAAGTCAAAGAAAAACTTAATGTTGATTACCTTTCGATCCACATGTTTCCTCTCGTTGCAACATTTCCATAAAGCTTTTACGCTCTTTTGCACTTAGATTGCGAACAATCTTATCGAGTTTCTTCAAGTTTTTTCTCTACATGACACACATTAACCAATACACATCATTGACTTAAACTTACAAATATTTCAAATTATATACTAACTTTTTAATAAAACTTAAAGAACTTGCCTGCCTCTTTTCTTGGGTTGAGATACCATCGTGCTCACTGCAATAAGATGTTTTTATTTGAAATTCTATCAACCATATTGTATAAAAAAACCAAGAATAATAAAAAATATAAATTATGAAATTTTTATACAATTTAATATTTTGGTGTGCTTCATTAAATAGAACAAATCGGGGCGTCAAACATGTACATGTACATGCACTGGATTGTACTGTTAATCATTTCACACCACTAACCCATACACATATGATACAAAATCAATACTATTTTTTTTTTGACCAATCGATGCTTTACACAAATATATGCGCATAGGTTCTCTTGTCAATACAGTGAGCCCTGTGGCATTTTTCCTATACAATGCGCACTGCCTATTGCATATATATATATATTTTAAATCACTGTCAACAAAATGGTCAACAGGGTTTGGGATCCGATGCAATGAGTGGTACTCTTGCAACAGATACCAAAAGCCCCATAAGAAACTAAATAAACCCTATAAAAATCTATTGCTTAAAAAAATAAACCCTAAAAAAATCTATTGCTTATAAAAATAAACCCTATAAAAATATATTGCTTAAAAAAAGAGGGGAACAAGAAAACACAACAAGAAATCTATGGATTTCAATATCGAAGGTAACTATGAAACCCTTATATTTTTTTAACATGCAATGAAAATAGTTTGAATCAAATAGAGAAAGATTGAAATGATCAGTAAAATGAAATCACATACCTGAAATTTCTTCTATG
>JZKD02S0586594.1:101668-113071 GCA_000966675.3 Picea glauca
ACCATTTGAAGTAACTGTAGATTTTATTTATAATTCATTATCTGATTGAATTTATATAATTTATGCACGTGCATTTGAATAATTATTCATTGAATTTTTCAGGATCATAAATTGGGATCGAGTTCATATGAGAAAGATATCCCACTAGTGGAAAAATGTCGCAAGCTCTTATAACGAGAAAGATACTGCAAGAATATGTTTGATGAAAATGGACAACTACTTTACTTTGTCAATTATAACATGCCATCTTCCAGTAACCTCCATCCCGGGTCAACGATATTACATCGTGAATTGGATCTCTTTTATGACACACTAATGGCATGTGGTTGTTCAAAATGTAAAGGGTTGAATAAGGATCCTCGACATGTCACATTGTCTCATTATATTAATGATCGAATACCCAAAGTCGATGGTATAATACCTTCCACTGCAGTCAATAATCCAATAGGTGATATAGAAAAGACACATAGGAACACTTCCATGTGCTCGTTTTTTGAAAATTTTGAAGCTAGATCAACTGCATTTCCTCCTAAATTGGCCATCCTATCTCCTTATATTGAGTCAATGGAAAGTTATTATAGTGAGCCAAAGTGTGATATCAATAATACCCAAAACATCACTATTATGAGATAAAAAAAATTGTATGAGTTAAGAACAAAAATTTCCAAGTACACGCAAACTATGTTCAATTGTTGGAAGGTAGCAATGACTTCCCTCTTCTTTCCATCTACAAAGTAAATACCAAACCATTTATAACCGAAATTTGTATGGAACTTGACTGTCATCCATGCATGTGCCTGATGTTGGAACCAAGTTCTCTTTTGTGGTAATATTTATATGATTGCTAAGTCTAAAATAGATGTTGCAAATCTTGGGTTGTTTATCCTTTTTTTTTTTGTAAATAAAAATATTTATATTACATTGAGAAAGAAAAATAACTTACGTGTCCAAATATACATGAGAGCAGGCTAGCTATTCTACCACCGAAGTGGAAACCCGAACGCAAAGGCGTGACACCTATCCATAGTTACATAACTTGAAGAAAAACACGACAACTGCCAAAATACAACCAGGGGACTTGCCACCTGTTCTACCATTCGCTTGGAAACCAGAACAAGCAGTGAACTAGGTGCCTCGACCTGAACTAGAGACTATCAATCCTGAGCCTATCAGACCTGAACCAGAGACTAGCATAGGCAAAATTTGCAAAAATTTAACCATTGACCCAAAGAAAAAAACCTGTGAGAAGCTATGCATGTGGCGAGCCACGACGTCCATCGTGATGAAGTATGAAGGTGAAGGGATAAAAGCACATCGAACAACAACTCTTCTCAGGCTCGCTTGACAGGGAAGCACAGAGGGCGTCCAAGCGTTTGTTGAAGAAACTTTGGTGGTGGTGCTGCTCGGCCAGGTCCCTCCTAATTTCAAAGATTATAACCAGGTGGTCGTCCATGAGTCGGTAGGAGTTTGGAGCTGGGTGTTCATGGTCTGCTTGATCCTGGTTTTCCTCCAAGGTGACAACGACAAAGTTGAAGGAAACAACAGAGTCTGTGATGAGATCTTCTTCCATGGAGGCGGTGGAATTGCGCCTCGAGTGGTCCTCCAGAGGTAAGGATTCTTCTTCCACTGTGAATCCCATAGCGACTGACTCCTGTAATGGAATGGTGGTGAAGGTGGCAGGAAGGTGCTCCAGGACGGTCGAAGGAAGGAAAGGAAAGAATTCCGCCCAATTGGGCGACAATTCTTCTTCCACCAGACAACCACCTTGGAGACTCTCAGTACTCGGAGGAGGTGGCTGTTGATGATCCTGCGCATACCAATCTAGCCTCGAGAGACCCATATTGTCCTTGTCTGGAATTGGAGCTTGAGAGGTAAGTCCCTGGTCATGGTGAGGTCAAGGCTCTGAAGGGGCCTGCACAGACCAATTCTTCTCCGAAGAGCCCGGGTGGTCTCCTCCTAGCGTGAGATCTTGAGAGGAAGGCCCCAAACGGTTGTGTCGTCCAAATATGCTGTAGTAGGCTGACCCTCTATGGGCCTTGCCTCGTTCTCATGGCATGGCTGCACAGGGCACCAGGTGAGCATAAAAACCGTCCGAGCAGGCTGAGTCTTAGGGCAAGATCAATAGAATAATAATGGGCTTTGGGATCAAACGCCCCATATAACACTTCCCGCACAGTGAAAAGACCAGGAGGGGAGAGGAATTGATGGATATGGGAGTCATTTGTGTTGGTGGGATGGAAATAACAAAGATTTTGCTAAAGGTGAGGAGACGATTCCAGGGTTTCATTAAGGTTTGACGCACTAAGGCTTGGGGTTTATGCATGATATCCATCACGAATGGACAGGGAGGGGGGGTGGCGATGAGGGGCTTTAACTGCCCTCGTGATTGCCCTGTCCAACGACACGTGTGGCCCATGTGTCACCCCATCGGGGGGGGGGGTTGTTTATCCTTTCACATGTATTTGTTCCTCCCAAAGAATCAATGACACTTATGCCATTTTGTGGTCCTCTTTATAGTCAGTATGATTACTTGAATATTGTCAAATACAAACATAATATTTCCATGTATAGTATGTGCATGAATGGTTATGCTTATGGAAACTTTAACAGGAAAAACCTGTTATATATCGACAGTCGTCCACGAACTCATGGGAACATTGCAGGGTTAATAAATAATTGCAGGGCCTCATTATTTAGTGCAAATTGTTCCTTTGAGGAACACTCCAATAATAAAGAGTTCTTTCTGAAAAGGAAGGCATCTCGATTTGTTGTTGTGCACGCAATACATAGTTTGTCTCCTAGTGATGAGTTGTTAATAAACTATAACTTTCGTAGACCACCAATTGCTCGTAAAAAATGCCTTGCATTGGGTTTACCTTTAGACGTCCCCTTGGGACGTAATAAAAATATGATTGAATAATTGTAATTTTGGATTTTCAATGGAAATAATGTAAATGTATTGCTTAATTCGACATTAGTTTTATAAAATGGTTGGGTGCATGTTACAATCATTATATCAAAGATGAGGACTAAGCTCCCTATAACCTCTACACATGGACTTTTGTTTATTTTATTTATTGAGTTTGCTTAATATATATTTTTATATTTTTATATATTATTTATGAACCATAGCCATTATAACCCCTGCACACTAGGGATTTTATAGGGCCTAATATGGCCCACATGTGAAAAATAATCTCTTTGCCCTTAAATTTGATGCTTTATGGATTATTCATGATGCAAAGGGCCTATAATATCAAATAGGCTCACAAAGGGAATATGGAAAGCATCACTTATTTAAGGATCTCTTAGGATTAATTGTGGAGGACATATGATGATTGTATATTAGTTATATGATAATACATATATATTAATAAAATGATTTGATTACATGATTAGAAAAAATATGAGAATGAATATTAGTAATTGTAGAATTTACAAAGAACATTAAAGTCATAGGATGCACACACATTTTGTAAAATTAAAATTTTTGGGAGGGAAAGTCTCATATGTCCATGTTATATAATGATTTTATGTCAAATTTTATTTTGTCTTAAAAAACCCGGTGGTGATTGGGACTGCATAAACCAATTATTTAATTCATCATTTCCAAATAATTTGTCATTGTGTTTCATTTTTACAATATTTTTAAATAGTTTATAGAGAATCATCTTGGATGAAATTGCATGCATCTATAGATTTATTTCTATGGATTCAAAATATATAGTTTTATATAAATGTTATTATTTGATGAATTGCATGCATTTATAGATATATTTTAATTAAATCCAAATATATACATATTTTTTTTTGAAATAATGTTATTGTTTCCAATAATTTTAATACTTTTCATGTATCATAATTTAAAAATACATGTCTATGTTTTTGCAATAAAATTTTAACACAATCATTTTAAAAAAAATGACATTTTCACATACAAACTAAAAAAATATATTGATTCTATTAACAACTTTATTAATTATTATTATTATTAATATAAAGTGAGGTGCATTTTATAGTCTAATATGACACTTGGCATAAGTCATCCCAATATAATAATTGGAAAAAAAGAACATCCCAATATGGAAGATATTTGTACCATCACTACTCATAAATATAACAATTATAAATGTAATTATGAACAATTATTATAATGCTATCAATAAAATAAATGAGAAATAACATTTCATAAAAGTAATTTTTCTTTGCAAACATGTTTAATCAACATGTTGTATCTTGCTGGAAATTAAATAATTCACCTTGAAGATGAATTTAACATTATATGACATTAATAGTTTAAGTTTTCGCAATTACAATCCAAATTAAACGATTTCATAAAATTAAAGTTAAACATTATATGACAACTCTAAATTCTAATGAGTGATACATCTTAAAATTAATTTAAAAACATAGAAATCATTAGAGTACATACATTTTAAAAATCAAATAACACCAACATCAACATAATTTGAAAAAACATAATATACATGTGTGTTATATTGTTTATTGCGCACCAACATGATTGAAATCACACCAAAGTGGTTGTTACATAAATATGCAATGAGAAACAATTTAATTGACAAATTACGTATGCAAACTTCCACATTTAAAGTTTTGTTGAGGTTTTGCTTTGTGGAGGAAAAAACATAGGTCACTCTTCGATGCCACTCATAATTTAGCACATGGACTTGATCCTCTGCCACTTCCTCAGTGCTCTGCCTCGCATCTCCTCCTCCGTGGGCCAATTGACTATCTCCAAGATACCATCCTTGTCATTCATGTAGCCATAATATGAACTAGCATCAATTCACTTGTAAATCACATACCTACACCTCCTCTTCTTCGCCTCAAGAGGGCTTATTGAATAACTCTTTGGGGGTGGGGAGGAATTTCGTAGCCCTGAAGTATCTGTAACTGAAGCCCTTTCCTGTGGCATTGGTCACTTCAACTTCGTTCCCTTCCAAGTCCATCATCTTGGCCCCTACATTGGAATAATTAGGACTGCCAAGCTCTATGGTCAGAGCTTCCCAATGCCCCTTTTCCCCATTCAACGTGAAAGGAACCTACTGGATGTCCTAATTATAACACCGTGTCAGCCTCAATTGTGACCTAAGATCCATATTGTATATTTAATATAAGTTAAGAAGAACATTTGGAAAAAAGCCAATGATCCATAAGCCTTGTGAGCATGTCTTATCACTAAATATTAAGCATTGCCTTGGGCTCGACCTACTCCTCCATGAGATCCTCACCCATGCACTTACTAAGAAGTTAATCATGTTTCTTCTTCTCTACAACTATGTGCTCAATCACTTTCTCATCCAGAAGGGGAACATGGGAAAAAGACTCTCGATCTCCGTGTTGCTAGTTTCCCTTTTCCCGCTCTCCCATTTCTTACGTCATATCCTCATCTTCCACGAATAGGACCGACTTAATGGAAATGACCTCATCGCTCTTGATCATCAACCTGGCCTCCCTTTAGATAGACTCGATCTTATGCCACTCCCTCAATTCTCTAGCCTACATCTCCTCCTCTACATGCCACTTGTCTTTCTCCAAGGTATCATTCTTGTCATCATTGTTGCCATAATAACTAACGTCAATTAACTTGTAGATCACATGCCTATGCCTCCTCTTCTTTGCCTTGGGGGGATTATCAAACAACTCTTTGACGCCGGGGAGTAATTTCTCAGTCGCAATTGTAAATTGATTGTTGGAAGATGGCATGTCCCAATATTCCATCAACCAATTGTACAAGTGCAACTTGGAAATTCCTCCTCGATTTCAAAGAGCTATTCGATAAGCCTCCCAAGGTGAAGAAGATGAGGTCTATGTATGCGATCTACAAGCAAATTGACGCCAATTATTATGGAGACAACGATGACGAGAACGATATATTGGAGAAAGTCAAGCGTCCCATGGAGGAGGAGATGCAGGCTAGAACATTGAGGGAGTGGCAGAGGATGAATTCTATCTAGAGGCAGGCCAGGTTGATGATCAAAAGCAGGGATGTCATTGCCATTAATCCGGTCCTATTCGAGGAAGATGATGATGTGGTAGAAGAAATGGGAGAGCAAGACAAGGGAAACCAAAAATAAAGAGAACGAGAATTTGTTTCCCATGTTCCCCTTCTAGATGAGAAAGTGATCAAGCACATGGTTGTGGAGAAGAAGAAGCATGATGAAATTCTTAGTAAGTGCACGGGTGAGGATATCATGGAGGAGTAGGCCGAGGCCAAGGAAATGCTTATGGATCATCAATTTCTTTTCTAAATGTGCTTCTTAACTTCTATTAAATAGAAAATATGGAGCTTAGATCAATCTTGAGGCTGGCATGATATTATAATTGAGACATCCACCAAGGTCCTTTCTTGCTGAACATGGAAAAGGGGCATTGGGAAGCTCCAATCATAGAGCTTGGTAGTACAAATTATGCCAAAGTAGGTGCCAAGACGACGGACTTGGAAGGGAATAAAGTTGATGTGCTCAGTGCCACATACAGGGGCCCAAATTATAGATACTTCAGGGCTAAAAAATTACTGCCTATCCTTAAAGAACTATTCGATAAGCTCCCTTGAGGTGAAGAAGAGGATGTGTAGGTATGCAATCTACAAGCGAATTGACACCAGTTCAAATTATGGCTACATGAATGATGAGGATGGTATCTTGGAGAAAGTCAAGCAACCCACGAAGGAAGAGATAAAAGGAAGAACATTAAAGAAGTGGCAGAAGATCGAGTCCATGCATTAAATTATGAGAGGCACCAAAGAGTGACCTATGTTTTTTCCTCCGCAAAGAAAAACCTCCAGAAAATTTAAATGTGGAGGTTTGCATATGTAGATTGTGAATTAATTTTTTTTTTCTTCTGGTTGCTAGTGCGCTCAGCTTCATCGACGTATCCGATTCAAATAAAATACCTTCTCTCTCTCTCTCTCTCTCTCTCTCTCTCTCTCTCTCTCTCTCTCTCTATATATATATATATATATATATAATGAATTTAAAATATAAAGCACAAACATATATAACTAATTTGTATTTATCAAAAACTGAAAATAATTTTTGTTTGCAATTTTTTTTTGAAAAAGTAAGCAGTGCTATTAACAAATACATATGCACCATGTTCGGTGCTCCTTATCATACATAAGGCACCAATTAGACGTCTGTTAAATATAACGCACTGATGCATCATTGTTAGTCGAGCATCGATATCTATAGCGATGTATTGTGATATACAATGCACTAGTTAAGGGTTGGTGTTAAACCATGTAGTGCACTGGGTTATGTTAAACACACCAAATCTCTATGTTAGTTTGTGCACTAGACAATTTTAACTGATGCATTTTCTTTTCATGATGCACCATTAACGGGCACATTCTAAAATTCACACTGGAATGATAATTTTTAAACTATTTTGCCCGATACAACTTACTTAACCGCATTGATGCGTTTCTTTTAAAGTAACGCATCGAGGCTCCATTTGAGATTTGTATGCATTGATACCGATACATTTGTATTATAATGCACCGGTGACGTGCCATCCCATAAAGATAACCAATATGGTAAATTCTTATGTATTTTTCTCATTGTATTGTAATACACATCACCAGTGAATTTTATTTATTTGACGCATCGCGAAGGTAATTTGTGTTTCAAAAACTTGTCAGTCAGTGAAATGCTCAACCCTGTGATCCTTGGGTCCCATGCTAACCTCTGTCGAAGATCACCATGCTGGACCTGCACTACTCTGACCACGACTGTCTATCCCCTGCATACATACTGGATCCTCCTCTCCTGGATCCTCAAGTTGAAATACCTGTGACCACCGGACCTGCTGTCCAGAAACTGTATCTGTAAAGGCATCTCTGTAGAAAAAGTACCTGTCCAAACATCTCCATGCCCTATCATGATGATCAAGCGGAAGGAAAGGTCTCGCCCCACAGGACAAGTACCTGCAGACCCACTCCAAACTAAACCAAGGTGGAGTGTGTGGCTCTCTGGTGCAACCCGGGTCAATATGAACATCGTGCTAACAAAACAGACTCCTGGGTCTCATGGAAAACTTGGAAGTTTATCACTTCCAATCTCTTCTAACTGCTCCTGTGTGAGGCTAATCACTGCCAGAAGCCCTATGTGCTCATCTTCTACCACCTACCCCATGCTTCTCTCTCTCACACACCAAGTCTCAACTGGCTGCCTATGACGATCCCTCTCTCTCCGGTTGGATGCCATAGAGGTACTCATGTCAGGTGGCCTCAGCTTAGGCACTCTCCATGCTCTCAGCCACTGTATATCTATCCTCATGCTACTGCTGATCTGGTGAAGGTGCTCAATCATAACTATGGGCTGCTGCAAAAGAGTGAAATATGCATACTCCCCTAAGTGTGTCTCCTCCCTACAAGTCAATACACCTGTCTGAACCTGACTGTATATCTCAACATGTCTCTGTGCACTTTCACTCCTCACTGTATGCTCCGACATACTCATGTCATCTCCCGTAGACTCATGCTGCATCACAGATACTCTCTCCCTGAGAGTATGAAAATCATCCATGGAAATCCCCTCATCTGAACTACCATATGCCACTGATGCTCTCCAACAGTAATCTTCCATCATTGCATGCATGTCATAAATACATCTAGTGGCTACCATGATCATAGCCTCACTAACTCTCAACTGTGCTGCTGAGTGGTGTGACCCCTGATCATGGTCATGCTGAGGTGCCACCTCATATCCCTCACTGCCACTGTCAGTCTCGCTAATGTCAACTCTAGAGTCCCCATAGACACTCTCTGCATAAGATAATGTGCTCAACTGCCCACTGTCTATGGTGCTACTGGGTCTGTCCATACGTAACTGCACATCATCCTCAACTGCTAGCTCCCTTTGAATCATACTATATCTGGTGTGAGCAGTTGTATCCTCCTATGCACTCAACCTGCTACTATCATCTACGCCCGGATCCCATATAGATGTATCCAGACACATGCTATGGTCATCCTGGATACTAAAGAGTGCATCCTCGTCACTACAAGCTGATCCTAAAAGTAAGTGCTCCATCAACCTGTCATCCTCTACAATCTGCTCAACCAATGGAGTCTCCAACAACTATGACTCCATCTCCTCTGGTTGACCTGTATGTGTGAGGTCAACTGCCTGTACGTCCTGTACCTCCTCCTGGATCTATGGGTCTACCTGTCCATGGTGTGCATCCCTCACACTAGGCTCATACAACATACCTGACGTGCCACTGATCTCCTCATGTGACGTGGCTATCATGGGTGTCTGAACAGGTGACAGATGTGTCACGACTCCCATAGGAAGATCATCATCTCTAGGTGCTAACATGTGTGAATCCTCACTAGTGTCACCACTCTACTGAGGCGTAAGGTCATCAATGGTATGTGATATGTCTTCTGAGACACTGGTGCTATTGTCCTGTCCATCCTACTACCTATCCACTACACAAGGGTCATCATCCTCCTTATGCATGCAAGCATCAGTAGCCTCTGTGCAAGAGTCATCATCACTATCCTCTGAGGTAGAGTCGCTATCACTAGCCTCTGTGCAAGAGTCACTATCATCATCGGACTGCTCCAAATCCTCATCATCACTATCATCTGAGGTAGAGTCACTATCACTAGCCTCTGTGCAAGAGCCACTATCATCATATGACTTCTCTGAATCAACATCTATTGCTCCATCCACACACACCTCATCCCCCCTGTCATAGTGTGCTTTTGATCCCTACACCTATGATCAGGTTCCCATGGCCCCTTGCAATAGTGGCAAGGTTGTGTGCCCCTACTGGGCATGGGGTTTCTTTGTTCTTCCCACCATCTAGTTGCTATAGCTCTGTTTTCCTCTGCCATGCCGACCCAATGTGTAACCTCATCTTTGCTCCAACTAGGATTTTTATAGGATACAAAATGATGGAATGTCATTAGACCTCTGAGATTCTCATTGAGGGTTTGATATTCCCCATCACAATCAACAATCCTTCTAGTAAAGTCCAAAATATCCATAGATTTGTTTTTCTCTGCTATGTTGATCCAATATATAACCTCCTCTTTGCTCCACCTAGGATTTTTTATAGATAAAAACTGTTGGAATGTCAATTGAGCCCTAGTTTCCTCCCCAAGGGCGTACTATTCCCCTTTACAGATCATACTCTCTCTAGCAAGGTAAAACAAATCCATCTCTCCATATAGAAGACCCTCTATGGCTCTGCATGCATGTGCTAATTCCCACTGGATGGTAGGAATCTAAGCTCTGATACCACTATAATGATCCCAAGCCATTATGTAAGGACCATCACGGTTTTGGTGTCTTTTTAATACTTTTTTTGGTTGTGGTATTTCGTCAAACAGTTTGTTGATCTATTTGTTTACTATGTTCATTTGCTGAATGGCCTCTTGATTTTGGCCTTAGGGTTTACTGATGTGTTTATATGTGTGTATGAAGAAAATAACAAGAAGAGACAACCATGGAACATACCTCAACCATATGCAATATGATAGACAAGCCAAAACATCTCAAACTGCTTTATTCATAAAATAGAGAAACCTGCTACACTAAAGAAGCTGATCTGGAATTCTCAACAGATGGCCAAGAAGATAGATAATAGAGCTGCTACAAAATGCTCCCGACAATACAAAATAAGCCTCCAAAGGTTGGATAAGAGATGAATATCGATGCCAAGTGCCAAACCCCTCAAGCTGGAAGATGCCACGCCCTGCTGCAGTGCTGAAGCTCCTCAATATTTCGGCCCTATTGTCAAAGGTGTTCAATCACCCCAAGAAATATGCCAACTGATAGATCGAGCAACTGTAAGGACAACCCAGGTGTCCAAATCTCCAAATCCACTCTCAAACCTTGTAGATCTGAAATCCTCCACTGAATGGTGCGCCCCACTGGATGACTGAAGCCCTAGATAATTCAGCCCTGCTGAAGGAGGCCTCCAAATGCTCTGAAACTCTCCAGAAATATAGATCGAGACACTACAAGTCACTAGGTGAAGTCTCAGGGTCAGATCTAAAGTGTAACTCCTCCAAACTGACTAGATCTGAATCTCAGAAATGCCCTCCTTCTCTTCAATTCGTCCCACTGCTCTAAAAAATAATCTGAACCATGAAACTCTCTCAGAAAGCACTGGGAATGATGGTGAAGACCCTGCAAGAAGAATCCAAGTGATGGAATCTCCAAAAACCCTGCCAATCTCCCACAACGAATTTCTATCCAAGGATGGTGCGCCCCTCTTGCTGGAAACCCTCAACTGGTGCGCCCTCTCTTTATCTGCACATGAAACTGATGTAGAATCCCCTTGCAACTGAGTAGATCTGGAACTAGAATGGTGTGGGAGAGTATTGCATCTCTGAGACCAAGCTTGGGACAAGCTAGGTGGAAT
>JZKD02S0586594.1:113418-130623 GCA_000966675.3 Picea glauca
ATTTCAATTAACTTATAGCTCAAAATAGTCAAAATCATGGAAATCGTCGGAATGCAACGAAACCAAAGCCAACCTATGCAGAATGGCTCATAATGATGGAATATGACGATCAATGTAAGATGGACCCCACAATGCCTCTCAAATACCCCTGTACTCACTATAACATCCATCTAGCTACTCCAGTCATCATAAATCTCTGCACTGTGATGATGTCCCAAAGTGGGGACGTTACATGTGATGTGTTAATATAAATTCACTAGTTCTACCAAGCTATTGGAGCACTGATGTTTTGTTTAACGTTGTGTTCTGTTGTCGACAAAACTGGTTATAGGGCATCCATCAAAATGAGACAACGAACCGGTGTGAAGTGTTACTATTAACACGCCATTACCACAATCATAGTGAAGAATTGTTGTTTTGTTCCTTGGTGCATTGTAAATGACAAAGCACCAGGAACGAGGCGTTCAATGAGATTCCTTGTTATGAAAATTTGGGAAATATATGTTCCGATGTATTTCTGTATACAATGTTGGTGCATTGGATTACAATGGTTGCACAACTATGGTAAATTTTATAAATAGTTATGTTAGCAGTGTTGTTAGTTAAGTAAAGTGTGTCGATGCGTAATGTTAAACAACAACAACGCGATTTTTTTGGTGCATGTATTTTTTTTATAAAGTATGCCGGTGCGTTTGAACATTGACCTGCCCAAACATTATTTTTCGGGTATGCCTTGGCATTGTTAGTTAAAATTGGTGCATCAATAAGTTAAATTTTATATATTTTTGAGCTAGCGGTGCGGTTAATGAAGTGTAATGGGTCGGTGTGGGTAGAAGCCCATTTTGCGCTAGTGTTGGGGCGTTCCAAAGGACACACCACTTTGTTTTTTTAGTAATTTATCATGGTGCACCAAATTGAACAAAATTGGCGAGGACATATATGGACACATCGACGGAGGTGATGACTGTGTATTTAACACAATACACATCGACGACGATGATCATTGTGTATTTAACATAGTACACACCGCTTTGGGGTGAGCTGAACCGTTTAGGCACACCATGCGAAAAAGAAAAATATTAGAAAAATGTGAAATTTCAAGCTAAATTCTAATTTTGATTGGATGAAAATGAAAATAGGAAGGTAATAAATAATTTTCCTGGTCTCTTCAATCTCGAGGAGACATGGTTGCACCATTGAGAGGAGATGAAATTTCGTGGTAATTTCCAAAATTTGGAAATGTGTGGAATCCACCAATGGAGCTATCCTAGTCGGTGTATAGCACCGAAAACAGGGTGTCTTAGGAAGAAATGCAAGCATCAATGATTTTTTGAGAGTTTGGAAGCACATGATGCATTGTAACAATGAAAATCGGTGATGCAGGAGCATCGCTCACTCATCAAGCAAGCCAGCGCGTGGAGCAGAAAGGACAGTTGGATAGGCCAGCCCACATTTTGAAATACTTTGGGATTGTTGCACCGCTCTTTAAAGAAGTTATTCATAAAGAAGCGCACTTGTATTGTAAAGGGGACCTTGAGCCTTTAAGCTCTCGTCCTTTGTAGATAGGAAGGCATTTAATAGATTTAATGCAGGTAGATAGATTTTAAGTCTAGATTAGACAGCTTTAGTTTTCGAGAGGGAAAACGGATATAGACACCCTCCTTTGTATCATTGTATTATTATTCATTCAGGAGCAAGAAGAGAGTGCAAAGAACTTGTGGAGAACACCCATGTACATATTTGAATTAATAGAAGAAAGTCTTTGATTCAATCTCATGACTGGTGTTGTTTCTTTGTGCATGTTGCTTATGTGCTCATGAATGGTTGTTTTCTGTCATATATTTGCTTTGATATGCTGCATATGTGGTTTCATAGTTAAATTGAAGCCTGAGAGAGAGGATAATAAGTTTCAATTGTTTCTCTGTCTGAGCCAGGAGATTCCTGCATAGAGGGTAGTCGAATTCATCCACATAGAGTGCGTTGATGAGGCTAGACAGTTAAACTCTTATTCTCGTTCACCCAGAAGTTGGTGCAGATTGATAGAGCTGTGCAAGAGAAGTGCAGGTTGAATTTGAAGTCTCAGTAGCTAGTCTGAGCACAGGAAGACAGGGATTACTGTGGCTGCAAGCGCACAGGATCTGAGGGACTCAACACTTTGGGAGTTGTTGAGGATCGAGTACGAGAAGCGCGTGCAAAGTCTCTGAGGGAGTCAGAGTTGACAAGCTCAGGAGGGACAGTTCCTTCGTGATTCCTGGGAGAAGGAGCCAGGAGGAGGTTCGAGCCGGAAGAAGCTTTAAAGCGGAAGAAATCCTTAAGAAGGAGAATCAACGGCCAGGGTTCGCAGGATAGATTCGCGAAATCCCGCTGACCGTCAGATCTTGGAGAAGTTGCGAGGGATTTAACCCTTAGGCGCAGGAAGAACCAAGATCCATCGGGATTCGGCATATCGAGTTTCCCGGAGGCAAGAGTTTCATACTCGTCAAAATCGCGATTGGTGATTTCCCGATCTAATCGGAGCCGTTGATTGCTAGGGGGACAGGTGGCACGAGATCCCGTGAAGTCGGGATTCGGCATTCGGGTTTTTACAGTGCAAAGGAATTGCAACCGGTGAAATCACGATCCCGCGATTCCCGATAGAGCGGAGAGAGGAGGTGACATGGCGAGGAATTAGCGCACGTGCATATCGGAGTTTAGGGTTTGAGAATTTGTGAAGGCAGTGAACCGCGGCATCACATATGCCGATTTCCCGATAAGGAAATCCCCGACAGGAACGGAGAGCGCTGACTTTTGACCCATCGAACTTCGGGGTTTTGGTTAGCACGAGAACCGTGTCCACAGGTTTCGCGATATCGCGAAACCCGATTTCCCGAGAAGACCGTCGGGAGATCAAGAAGAGAATCCTATGGGATACAAAGGGTCCCGATACGGGATCGGAAGGGCACTGTAGCTCTTCGGGCCTGAGACGAAGAAGGTCCTGGTAATCGCGATCGTTCTCTGGGGATCGGGGAAGGTTGCACCAATCGGTTTGGTAAATTTTTATTTTATTTACCCTATAGTGGTGCGCCTTTCGACAGTGAGGCGCGCCGAGGTGTACTATTCAACGACACCGATGTGATTTATTTGGTGCATTTAATTTTATTATAAAGTATGTTGATGCTACTGAAACATGGATGCATCAATGTTGTATTGTTAATGAATGTATCGATGTGTATTGTTCAACGACATCGATGCAATTTATTTGGTGCATATAATTTTATTGTAAAGTATGGCGGTGCTACTGGAACTTGAACGCACTGGTGTTGTATTGTTATTGAAATCGTTGGTGCATATATACCTTAAAGGTGCACTGAGGAAAAAAGATCCATAAAATCCTACGACTGCCCGCCTCCACTATGAACAATGACGATGCGTTTGAACATTTAAGTCCTAGTGCTGTATGTTTTAGGTGCACACCAGTGCGTATGTACCATAAAGGTGCACTGAAAAGAAAAACCTCTACAAAAACCTTCGGCCACCCGCCTTTGCTATAAACAACTAAGGGAAGAATTTTTCGGGGAGGTTCCGTAAAATCTTCCCCAAGAAGGTGTTCTCCTTGTAGTGTTACTTGGGACAATGTTGTTGTTTCTTTGGTAACCTGCCCTTTAGAGGAAATATGAGTCTTCATATTCACAACTAATCTTTTTCATTTTTGTTCTCTTTCTAGGTTCCCATTTTTCTAACAATGGAGACACTTCACTCTAGACAAATCTACATGTCTCAATACAATGGAAAAATGGACTAATTATATGATTTTTTTTCTTAATTGTTTATGGGATTTTTTTCTATAGTTGATGTAGGGCCCCTTATTTTCCATTTACCTACCAAAAACATAGCCTAGTTTTAAACTTGGAAGTTGTTGAAGGCCTGAATCTAAACATGCCAAGAGTTAAATGCAAGTTAGTCATATCCCATATGGATAATATCTATAGAATCTCAAATTGTAACTAGCCTTGAAAAACTCTAAGTGCCTTATGACATTCAACAAACTTTACCAAATGTGAAATGCACACACACTGTGGTACAATGAAATATGCTTCAATATGCCATTTTACTTTTGTTGTTTTCTTCATTATCTAGTCTAGTAAATATGTGTTTTATAACATCCCAACAATGAGCTTCCATTGATAATGGAAGATGGTGCAATCCTCACTTCTAGCACTTTGATCTTTGCGAGCCCATTTTCTACAACATTTCCAAGTATAATACAAAAGATCTATGAGTTTTGCAAGTTCTACTACATTTGGTAGTTTTATTGTTTTATATGGATTTTACTTACAATTGTACTTAATTTTTGTTTTTATTCTTATTTGTTGCTTATTACAAACAATAGTAGTGTAAGCATTATCCACTTAATGATTAAAAAAAACATGTATAACTTTTATTTTTGTTAGGTGGCCCAACGGTTTACCATCCTTACCATCCACTGAAGTGGGGAAGTATTGGTGGATTTCACATACCTATTTCCTAGTAAAAAAAATAGAATTACTTTTAAAACTTTGAATTTTTTTTTGAAAAGTTTAATTTCTGAACAATTTCCAATTTGTTATTATACTTATTCATTGCTCTTTGTCATGGAGGATGAATATGAACATTACTGTTGTAGATGAATCCCCCTGCGGACAAGTGGATTCCCTCTTGGTCTCTAGAATCCTAAGGCCAAGACAGAAAAGTGCTTAACATGGACACTGACTTCCTTTTAGATCTAATAAAGCGAACAAATTAAAGAGAAGGAGAAAGATATGTACCTCATTAATGACGTTTGTCCCTGCAAAGTCCAGGCTGAGCTTCGATCTTGAGCTCCCCGATAGGTCTTGAAAAACAAGCAAAGATACAATGGACTTCCTACTCTACTGAGATTAGCTCAATCATAGATCCATCTATTGCAGACAAACTCATATGGAACAAGCACAAGTTTGAAAGAAACAGGCCAAGCATTGATTATATAAATGAGAACAAGTAAAATTACTTACAATCCTTTGAATGAAGGTGCAACAACCTCTTCCAGTTCTCCTTGTCCAATCCCTTTGCTCAAGTAATCTCCAATGATTGCTTTGATGGCATCTCACTCATGAGATCATAAGTTTCACATCTCCAATCTTTTCCATGTACCTTTCACCATGAGAAGGCCTCCTTATATAACCTTGGAGAGGTCCAACCACTTGAGAGATCATTGGGATAAGTTGATGATTCCTCTCCTTCAGTTGAGGATCTCCCCTAAGATCATGTCTTGACCATCTATTCGAATCCAACTACCTTCAAAAATTGAGGGATTCTTCCCTTATTTTCCTCAACAAACCCAGAATTTGCCAAAAAAAGGGTAGCACTCCCCCAAAAGGGTGCTCAAGCACTCCCCCAAAGAGGCCCAGGGAGCGCCAAAACTCCCTGACAATCGGTAGGGGAGTGCTCCTCTCCAAAATTCAGTTTTTGAGTGTTTTTTCCAATGGCAAAAGGCTTGTACCTCCTGTCAAGTGATTTCTCTTCTTCCAAACTAACCTTTGAGGTGTCTTAAGTGTTTTTGTGATGTCGTTAAAGGCACGACATAGTCAAGATGGCAGTCTACTTTTTGTGACACTTGCAACACTTGTAGTTAAGATGTGACACTTGCAGACAAGATGCAACACTTACAACACTTGTAATGAAGACACTTACAACAATTGTAATGATGACACTTGCGACACTATCGAAGTGAGTAATTTTGAGGTGTAACAATTACCCACTTCTTATTCTCCGTGTGTGCTTTTCCTTTACCCTTTATTTTTCCATAAAGGAAATCACTTTAAAATTAGAATTCACATAAACTTTATCCGTCTGAACAATGTTAGATGCCCCTGCTACACGACAAGAATTCACATAAACTTTCACCATGTGAAGAATATCGGATGCCCCTCCTGCATAGATATATAAATGCCTATCGCTCTTTGAGAAACTGCTCATCACTTTTCCTATGCTCATTCTACCTACCTCCATCTCAATCAACGCTTCTTTTCTACTCCCGTCAACAGTCCATCCATTTATCTCTCTGTTCTGCTCTATCGTGCCACAAGAAGATTAAGAAATCCATGGATATCATCACTTTAGTCAACCAACTGTTTAATGAGGTTATTCATGACGAAAACCGTGAGATTCTGCAAACTAATTTGATTCCTATGGAATATCTTATGTGCTACATTAACACCGTCCTCCAAGATATTGCTTGAAGCAACCCGAGAGACCCTGAAGTTATGGTTGCAATTGCTGCATAATTGTCTTACAGAGGCAAAAAAGTAAGCAATGCTATTAACAAATACATATGCACTGTGTTCGGTGCTCTTTATCATACATAAGGCACCAATTAGACATCTGTTAAATATAATGCATAGATGCATCATTGTTAGTCGAGCATCGATATCTATAGCGATGTGTTGTGATATATAGCGCATAGTTAAGGGTTGGTGTTAAACCATGAGGTGCACTAGGTTATATTAAACACACCGACTCTTTATGTTAGTTTGTGCACTAGACAGTTTTAATTGATGCATTGTCTTTTCATGATGCACCGTTAACGGACGCGTTTTAAAATGCGGATCAGAATGATAATTTTTAAACTATTTTTCCTGGTACAACTTACTTAACCACATCGATGCGTTAATTTTAAAGTAACGCATCGAGGCTCCATTTGAGATTTGTATGCATTGATACCGATACATTTGTATTATAACACACTGGTGACGGTCCATCCCATAAAGCGAACTGATATGGTAAATTATTATGTATTTTTCTCACTGTATTGTAGTACACATCACCAGTGCATTTTATTTATTTGACGCATCGCAAAGGTAATTTGTGTTTCAAAAACTTGGTAGTGCGTTTGATTAATAGAACACACCGGTGCTTACCATAAGAGGCACTACGTTGTGGTGTGATGTGTTGATATAAATTCACTAGTGATACCAAGCTATTGGAGCACTGAGGTTTTGTTTAACATTGTTGTCGACAACATTGGTTACATGGCATCCATCAAAACGAGACAACGAACCAGTGTGATATGTTACTATTAACGCATCGTTACCACAATCATAGTGAAGCATTGTCATTTTTTTCCTCGGCACGTTGAAAATGACAAAGCACCAGGAATGAGGCGTTTAATGAGATGCCTTGTTATGTAAATTTGGGAAATATATGTTCCAATGTATTTCTGTATACAATGTTGGTGCATTGGATTATGATGGTTTCACGACTATGATAAATTTTATAAATCGTTATGTTAGCGGTGTTTTTAGTTAAGTAAAGTGTGCTGATGTGTAATGTTAAACAACACCAGTGCAATTTTTTTGGTGCGTGCATTTTTTTTTATAAAGTATGGCGATGCATTTGAACATTGACATGTCTGGACATTATTTTTCGGGTATGGCTTGGCGTTGTTAGTTAAACTTGGTGCATCGATAAGTTAAATTTTATATATTTTTGAGCTAGCGGTGCGGTTAATGAAGTGTAATGGGTCGGTGTGGGTAGAAGCCCATTTTGCACCAGTGTTGGGGTGTTCCAAAGGACACACCACTTTGTTTTTTAGTAATTTATCGTGGTGTGCCAAATTGAACAACGTTGGTGAGGACATATATGGACACATCGACGGAGGTGATGACTATGTATTTAACACAGTACGCATCGATGACGATGCTCATTGTTTATTTAACATAGTACACACCGCTTTGGGGTGAGCCGAACTGTTTAGATGCACCATGTGATTTTTTTTTTAAATGCGAAATTTCAAGCTAAATTGTAATTTTGATTGGATGAAAATGAAAATAGGAAGATAATAAATAATTTACTTGGTCTCTTTAGTCTCGAGGAGACATGG
Organism: Picea glauca; assembly: GCA_000966675.3. Classification (NCBI taxonomy): domain Eukaryota; kingdom Viridiplantae; phylum Streptophyta; class Pinopsida; order Pinales; family Pinaceae; genus Picea; species Picea glauca. The sequence goes on from JZKD02S0586594.1 coordinate 121,295, forward strand.
TTGCACCATTGAGAGGAAATGAAAATTCATGGTAATTTCCAAAATTTGGAAATGTGTGGAATCCACCAATGGAGCTATCCTAGTCGGTGTATAGCACCGAAAACATGGCATCTTAGGAAGACATGTGAGCATCGATGCTTGTTTGAGAGTTTGGAAGCACAAGATGCATTGTAACAATGGAAATCGGTTTGGTAATATTTTATTTTATTTACCCTATAGTGGTGCACCTTTCGACATTGAGGTGCACCTAGGTGCACTGTTCAACGGAACTGATGCGATTTATTCGGTGCATTTAATTTTATTATAAATTATATCGATGCTACTGAAACATGGATGCGTCGGTGCTGTATTGTTCATGAATGTATCGATGGGTACTATTCAACGGCACCGATGCAATTTATTCGGTGCATATAATTTTATTACAAAGTATGGTGGTGCTACTGGAACTTGAACGCATTGGTGTTGTATTCTTCATGAACTTGTTGGTGCATATATACCTTAAAGGTGCACTGAGAAAAAAATCTCCACAAAACCTACGACCGCCTGCCTCCACTATGAACAATGACGATGCCTTTGAACATTTAAGCCGCAGTGCAATATGTTTTAGGTGTACACCGGTGTGTATGTACCATAAAGGTGCAATGAAAAGAAAAACCTCCGCAAAAACATTCGGCCACCTGCCTCTGCTATAAACAACTAAGGGAAGAATTTTTCGGGGAGGTTCTATAAAAACCTCCCCAAGAAGGTGTTCTCCTTGTAGTGTTACTTGGGACAATGTTGTTGTTTCTTTGGTAATCTACCCTTTAGAGGCAATATGAGTCTTCATATGCACAACTAATCTTTTGCATTTTTGTTCTCTTTCTAGGTTCCCATTTTTCTCACAATGGAGACACTTCACTCTAGACAAATCTACATGTCTCAATACAATGGACAAATGGACTAGTTCTATGATTTTTTTTCTTAATTGTTCATGGGATTGTTTTCTATAGTTGATGTAGGGCCCCTTATTTTCCATTTACCTACCAAAAACATAGCCTAGTTTTAAACTTGGAAGTTGTTGAAGGCCTCAATCTAAACATGCCAAGATTGAAATGCAAATTAGTCATATCCAATATGGATAATCTCTATAGATTCTAAAATTGTAACCAGCCTTGAAAAACTCTAAGCGCCTTGTGACATTCAACATACTTGATACCAAATGTGAAATGCACACACATTGTGGTACAATGAAATATGCTTCAATATGCCATTTTACTTTTGTTGTTTTATTCATTATTGGTCTAGTTTAATAGGTGTTTTATAACATCCCAAGAATGAGCTTCCATTGATAATGGAAGATGGTGCAATCCTCACTTCTAGCACTTTGATCTTTGAGAGCCCATTTTCTACAGTATTTATAATACAAAAGATCTATGAGTTTTGCAAGCTCTACTAGATTTAGCTGTAGTTTTATTTTTTTTATATGGATTTTCCTACAATTATACTCAATTTTGGTTCTTATTCTTATTTGTTGCTTATTACAAACCAGAGTAATGTGACCATTATCCACTTATTTTTCCATGATTAAAAAAAAAAAACATCTATAAACTTTTATTTTAAGTTTTTTTCACAACTTTGAATTAGTAGAAAAATACAAATGCTTATTATCTTTACAAGTATAAAATTACCTTTAAATTTTTAACTATAATAAATAAACATAAAAGTATTCAATATTTAAATTAAACACAATTCTTATTATTACAATTTTAATTTATTTTTAATTATCAGTTTTTCAATTTATTCATGTCGTTTTATCACAAATCAAAGAATTATGAACATCACCCACTTAAATTTGCATTTGTCTTTTTTTTACTCTTTTTCTATATAAAAAAATTAACATTTACCTTTCGTTTGTTTTGTATTTTACATTTACCATTATTCTTACAAAAAATCTCATACACTTATATTTCAAAATTAGATTCCTATAAACGCTAACAAGAATTCCTATAAACTTTAACAATGATGAATACTAATCTTGCACGACCATATAAATGCGCAATGTTTTTAAATGATATCTTTTTACTTATGTGTGGATAATAAATTTGAGTACTTGCAAAAATAGAATTACTTTTGAAAAACAACATTACGTTCTTCGAGTGATTGCTTATGTGTAAAAAAGAATGTCAATCCCTTTCACAAGTATAGAATTACCTTTAAAACTTCGATTTTTTTTTTTTTTCAAACTTTTACTTTTAAAACTTCGATTTTTTTTTTCAAACTTTAATTTCTGAACAATTTCCAATTGGATAAGTGAGATTGTTGTGGTTGGGATTTTTGGTTTTGATCGGAAAAGCCACAGTGTTGTCAATAGACTGTAAACGTTTCTATTTTAACAGAGACAGTGGGTTAGAACTGAGCGAAAACTGGCTCCCCTTGATCCACAAAAAACAACAATAATCATTGGTAATCACCTCTTCAAATGTCATATTAGAGAAGCCATTGAAATACGTAAACATCCTAGTAACCTTAACAAAGACAGTGGGTTAGAACTGAGCGAAAACTGGCTCTCCCTGATCCACAAAAAACAACAATAATCATTGGTAATCACCTCTTCAAATGTCGTATTAGAGAAGCCATTGAAATCCGTAAACATCCTAGTAATCTTAACAGAGACAGTGGGTTAGAACTGAGCGAAAAATGGCTCCGCCTGATCCACAAAAAACAACAATAATCATTGGTAATCACCTCTTCAAACGTCGTATTAGAGAAGCCATTGAAATCCGTAAACATCCTAGTAACCTTAACAAAGACAGTGGGTTAGAACTGAGCGAAAACTGGCTCCCCCTGATCCACAAAAAACAACAATAATCATTGGTAATTTTCATATCTTATTATAAATTAATTTATTCATAATAAAACCCCCTCCCAATTAATTTTAATTCTATGACAACCTAATAACCTCTTAAATAACCTAAAAACATAATTGATTAATATCAAAAATTAACCCTGAAGTAATAAACACTTAAAATATAGATTAACAGAAGGGAAAACCCTATTATCTTATAAATTACTTAATACCTATAACCTAACCCTAGAACCTATTAATCTAAATGAAGACATTAATACACAACATTAAATTAATAATAACCCATTATTTACCTTATAACCCAAAACAAACACATTTAGAAACCCTAATACTAAACTCATAAACAAACTTTTAATTTTTCTTTTTAATTATTTAGTTTATACCTTAACCTTAGATTATAATACCTTAACCCTATAATAAATTTAATAATCCATTTTTTACCTATTAACTAAACTCTAGAACATTAAATAGAAAAAAAAAAAATCTAAATTAATAATAAACTATTATAATCTTAAATAAACAAATTAATAAACCCTAGAAATCTCAGCAAATAATTAAATTCATTAAATAATTCTACTTTAAAACCTAGCCGACACTGAAAACTTTCCCACTTTCAGTATTTATACTAGCGCTTTCTTTTTTCTTAATCCAGGTTCATTGTCCTGAAGATGGATCCTGATTTGGATCTGAAACGTTCTATTGACAATACCGAATTTCCGATCAAAACCGAATTTCCAATTTGTTATTGTACTTGTTCATTGCTTTGTCATGGAGGATGAATATGAACATTACCTACTTTTTATTATTGGTTTGTGTTTTTCTTTAGTTTTAGTTTTATGAGATTTTTTTTTAATTTTAGTTTTATGAGATAGTATGATTGGTAAGACATGTGCATATTTCTTGGTGCGAGGAAGTCACGAGTTTTGTAGTTTTGGGATTGCTGTTTAGCACATTTATCATTCACAAATATTTATCATTCACAAATATGGAGAAATATTGATGAGTTTCCTATACCATTAAATGTATGCTTTTCCTTTACCCTTTATTTTTCCTAACAATTTCCAATTTAATTTGTTAGTGTACTTGTTCATTGCTTTGCCATGAATGATGAATATGAACATTAACCATTTCTTACACCTCTTATTCTTCCGTGCAGGCTTTTCCTTTACCCTTTATTTTTCCATAAAGGAAATCACTTTAAAATTAGAATTCGCATAAACTTCTCCTTTACCCTTCTATGATAAAAAAGTGTATGCTTTTCCTTTACCCTTTATTTTTCCTAACAATTTCCGATTTAATTTGTTATTGTACATTGCTTTGTCATGGAGAATGAATATGAACATTACCGACTTCTTATTCTCCGTGTGTGCTTTTCCTTTACCCTTTATTTTTCCATAAAGGAAATCACTTTAAAATTAGAATTCGCATAAACTTTTCCGTCTGAACAATGCCGGATGCCCCTGCTGCACGGCAAGAATTGGCATAAACTTTCACCGTGTGAAGAATGCCGGATGCCCCTCCTGCACGGCTATATAAATTCCTAATGCTCTTTGAGTAACCGCTCATCACTTTTCCTACGCTCATTCTACCTCCCTCCGTCTCAATCAACGCTGCTTTTCTGCTCCCTTCAGCAGTCCGTCCATTTCTTTCTCCGTTCTGCTCTGTTGTGCCACAAGAAGATTAAGAAAGCCATGGATATCATCACTTCAGTCAGCCAACTGTTGAATGAAGTTATTCATGAGGAAAACTGTGAGATTCTGCAAACTAATTTGATTCCTATGGAATATATTCTGCCCTATATTAGCACCGTCCTCCAAGATCAACTGCCTGAAGCGGCCCGGGAGACTCTGAAGGTATGGCTACAACTGTTGCATAATTGTCTTACAGAGGCGAAAAGCATGCTCCATCGCTCAGATCCACCTCAACGGTGTCTCGATTGTCTCATGTGCAACCCAGGGAGACTATCGAAACAAATCAAAAAATGGAGGGTGCTTTTTAATTACCTCTTTCAAGCCCTCGAAAGAGACTTTTCAGTAATGGTTAGTGGTCGCGAGGCTGTCATCGGTCCAGTCATCGCTCCAGTCATCCCACTGATGAAGGATGTTATTCAGGAGGAGGAAAACCGTCACATTCTGCAAACTGAATTGAGGCCTATGGACAATCTTCTGCTCGATATAAATGCCGTCTTCCAAGATCAACAGAAAGCTGCCCCAGAGGCCCTCAAGATTTGGTTGCAACTGCTGCATAATTCCCTTACAGAGGCGAATACCATACTCCATCTGTACGGTCCATCACAACGACAACGGCGTCTCGACTGTCTCAGGGGCAACCCGGAGAGACCCCCTAAACAGGTCAAAGAATGGAAGGTACTTTTTAATTACCTCTTTCAAGCCCTTCAAAGAGACTTTTCAATGTTTGTTGACAGAGATCCGATTCAATTGAAGAGCGCACCAGAGTCCATAGAAGGACAACCCCTCTCTACAGATGAAGCAGAAGAGTCAGTGCAACCGCCCTCTAAAGATGCAGCAGAAGTCTTTACAGATGAAGCAGAAGAGTCGGCGCAACCGCCCTCTAAAGATGCAGCAGAAGTCTTTACAGATGAAGCAGAAGAGTCGGCGCAACCGCCCTCTAAAGATGCAGCAGAAGTCTTTACGGATGAAGCAGAAGAGTCTACAGATGAAGCAGAAGAGTCAGTACAACCGCTCTCTAAAGAAGCGTGGATGTTGTTCAGAAGAATAGCTTTCAAAGACAAGCTTGTTCCTATGGAAATAGAGGAGTATGTTACGAATATGGCGGACGAGTGTAAAGGTATTCCTTTAGCCATAACCTTAGTCGCCGCAGCAATGAGGGGCAAGACCAGAGTAGATGAATGGGAGACTTCTTTATCTTCCTTGAAAAATGCAGATCCTTCTTTTCCAGATACTCTGCATCCACGACTCTATCAATTATTAAGATGGAGTTATGATGCTTTGCCCAATTCGGACGTCAAGAATTGCTTCCTATATTGTGCTATGTATGAGGAAGACGAAAGCATTTATGTGCAGGAATTAGTGCAAATGTGGGTTGCAGAGGGGCTCATCAGGAGCAAACAGGAGAACCATTTAATGGACATGGCCATTGGGCGCAGCTACGTAAACCTTCTTGTGGATCGTTGCTTGTTCCTGAATGCTACTGCTGAGGAAGAGTTCGGGTTTTTTTGGGAGCTTCAACAGCGAAAATGTATAAGAGTTCACCATGCTATTCGTGAGATGGCAATATATATTGGCGAGAAGGAGGAGAATTGTTTATTCAAGGCAAGCCAAAGGCTGCACAATTTCCCAACGATTCACAATGAGGATTGCAGAAGGCTGTCACTTCTTCATAATGATATTGAAAATCTCCCCACCGAGTTCCCATGTCCAAAACTGGTGAGTCTCATGTTCTCTTCTTTGCTTGGTTCAATTGAAGAGGTTCCATCAGGATTTCTAGTCGGTCTGACGTCTCTGAAGGTTCTCCATCTGGACAGCGGCGGAATAAATTCAATCCCATCGTCAATGGGGCGACTAAAACAGCTTGAGTTTCTCAGTTTACAAGGACTCACGAGTATCCAGGATTTGCCTGAAGAGATAGGCCATCTTTCTTCCCTTCAATTTTTGGATCTTTCTCATTGTGTAAGCCTACAATCATTGCCGTCTAAGATTGGAGAGCTTACAAATCTGAAGTATTTTAGTTTACGGGGCTGTAGAAGTTTAAAGGTGATTCCACATGAAATTTCCCAACTTACTTCATTAAGCACACTCGACGCAGATGAAGTTGAATTAAGTCTGAAATCAGAATCAGAAGCAAGCATTTGGAGCTTGAAGGGTTTCAGAAATCTGAGGGTGTTGAGAATAAAGGTAGACGTGCAAGAGGGAATGACATCATCAGGAATTCAAGTGGGCTTAATGGGAACATGGTTGGAGATGAGGCACTTCTCGTTAAACTTTTATGGCAGAGATGATGTAATGTACCGTCTTCCTGACGACATGAAGAACATGAGGCACCTTCAGAGTTTCGAAATGTGGTACTACCAGGGGTCAAGTCTGCCGGATTACACTCACAAGTTCCAACATCTTGAAGACATATCATTGGCTAGGTGTTACCATCTACGTGGGCTCTCTCCGCTGGAACGGTTACCAAACCTAAAGTGTCTAACCTTGAAGAGCTGCACTGGTTTGAAAGAGTTGGGAATAGGGAATTCTGGCGGGGCAAGCGGATTTTTAATGTTAGAGAAATTGGTTCTCTTCGGCTTGAGGAATCTAGAAAGCATTGTGGGACCATCAAATAATGGTGTGTGGAATGAAAATACACTACCCAGATTACGCGTTTTGAAGATAATATATTGTGAAAAGTTGAAAAGACTTCCAGTGGGAATGGACAAGTTACTCAATTTGAGTACAATATTTGCTGCACGACGGTGGTGGAAAGATATAATTTGGGAAGATGATGATATGAAAATACATCTTGAAAATTTATATAAAGTTGATCCTGTTTATATTTAATTTTTATTGCGAATTTTATGAAAAATATATTTTATGAATTGTATTTGATTTTAATTGATTAGTTTATTTTTTTATTAATTAATTTAATATTAATATTAATTTAATTGTTCAGATTTTTTAAAATTTTTTTAATTAAGAAAACTTTTAATATATATTTGATTTAAAAGAAAGATGATAAAAAAATTATTTTTTTATTATTAAAATTATATTTTAAGAAAAATTACTTATATTTAAGTTAAATATTTTCTTAATTTGTATACCATTCATTTTAAAGTTAGTTTAGTTTTTTTTTTAAGATTAAAGTTTTAGTTAAATATTTTCTTAATTTGTATATAATTTATTTTAATTTTTTTTCAAGATTAAAGTTTTACTTAAATATTTTCTTAATTTGAATACAATTCTCTTTAAAGTTATTGTATATTTTTTCTAAGGTTAAAGTTTTAGATCATATTTAAGGTTATTAAACTTTTTAAACAATTTTAAAGTAAGTCTAGTTATTTAGAAGACAAGCTCAAGAGATTGTGTAAATTTCTTAATTCCTATGGTATGATTGAATTTTTAGTGATATTCTTTTTATATAAAGGTTAAAAATATGTGTTTCCTCTTAAAAGGACACAAGTTCAAATCCAGAGGGGGTAGGGTATGTATACTTCTTAGGCGGAGGGGAGTCCCCATCAATTTGGTGTGGCTTGGTCATGACCTTAAAAATTAATTATTATAATATAGATGAAAAACAATAAAGCTTCCCATTATTCTCATTTTGAAATTCACCGATGTGTGTTTTCATTTTCATTTTTTTTTGTTTTCTAGATAATTTTAAGATACGTTGAACTAAACAATTAAATTCATTTTTAATAGAGAAATTGTATCTTTTAAATTTTGTTGTTGGATGTAAAAGATTGTTAAATTAATATATGATTTCATTTTTTTAATGTCTTTGAAATATTATGTGCTATCTTTATAGATTATATAAGTTAGAAAAGTATCAAATTGAAATAATATATATGGATGCAACATTAAGTACATATTTTAAAGGAAAAATTAACCTATTCCATTACAAACCACAACAAATTATTATAACCAAGTTTTTAATACCAAATATTTTTTCTCTTGAAACATATATGTTTGAACAACGTTTCGTCGCATCTGGTTCTAGGGTTTTGAGAGTTGAGCAAGGTTCCGTCTCCGTGCGCTTTGTAACTAGGTTTCATTAGTCGCATCCTTGGCCTCCATGGAGAAGTGCAGGTGTAAGACCCTTCCAGGGCGAGCGGGCAATGGTGGATCGAGAGTCAGAGGACGACGGTGGCGGCGGAGGATTCGAGCCTACGATCGGTGTGTCAATGCGTTGGTATGGACGTGCGTACCTTCTGCGGTGGCAGTGGTTTCTCTAAGGCGTCGTTTAGGGGTCGAGGCGACTGCTCGGGGCCGAGTTTCAAGATTGCTTCCCGAGCCTATGTCTGCCTGAACTACTGAGGCTCTGTTTGTGATTAGTGATAGAGTTTTTATGGTGGAGGTGGCTTCGAGGTTTTGTTGCGGCCGGTTTTTTGTTTCTTTTCAGTTTTCTGGACCCTCTTGACCTCTTCCTCCTTGGCTTGAAGAGGTTTTGGACCAGAGCTTTGAGGTCCACTGGGGGCGTGCGGTGTTTTGGTTAACACTTTGAGGTCCTTTGGGGGCATGCGGTGTTGGGTATACACTTTGAGGTCCTTTGGGGGTGTGTGACTTCTGGTTTAGCATCTTTTTTGATTTTTGTTAGGTTTTTGCCCTGTTTTGTATCTCTTTTTGCAGCTTGCGTGCTGGTATTATTCTCGTATTATTCTCTGTTGACTTTCTGGGGATATATGTGATTTTATGAGCATGGTCTATGGACTAATACTGCTATGAACATGTGTGGGGTCAAGAAGATGTAAAAAAATTATATTTTCATTAATATAATTGAGCGAATTTTTTATTGGAAAAAAAAAAAT
>JZKD02S0586594.1:131242-146781 GCA_000966675.3 Picea glauca
TGCAACTTATGATATCTTTTCAATATAGTGTGAATACATAATTATAACTAGTAATTAATACTTTGACTAAATTTAAATCTGTAACTTAAAAGTAACATATGGTTTAACTAATTAAATAAAAAATAATTCATAATATATATATAAATCACAAAAAACACCATAAATATTATAATTTTAATTAGTATAATATCATAACATAAAATAACCATAAATATATCGATTTTTTTTTTTACTATTCACATTGATTGGATTTGAATTTGCAACTTATGATATCTTTTCAATAGTGTGAATCCATAATTATAACTAGTAATTAAGACTTTGACTAAATTTAAATCTGTAACTTAAAAGTAACATATGGTTTAACTAATTAAATAAAAAATAATTCATAATATATATAAATCACAAAAAACACCATAAATATTATAAATTTAATTAGTATAATATCATAACATAAAATAACCATAAATATATCGATTTTTTTTTTTACTATTCACATTCTTGACCTATTGTGAGTAAGTTTATGTTATATTTTTAAGCGTGAAAGTGTTTCTCTATGAGAATCCATTCTTGGACATTGTTACCACATATATGAGGTCATTCCACTCCACAAACAAGGTATTTGTGGTATTGATCGAAACTTACTCAAAGGAGTAGGGAAGTGGTGTATGCATTGCCCTCCATCTACATCACATTACATAAAGCATGACATTCACATGGACTTGAGTCGAGGTGAGGTATATACATATTAGGAAATGTATTTCTCCCATAGTTGTTTTTAACAAAAGGTACAAACAAAATTGAGGAAGGATTGGGGTTGATTCTCTCCAATTGAATAGACCTACAAATGATAGTGTATAATGAATAGGGCTTGGAAAAATGTTGCATTGCAAACGAAGAGATGCAGTGCACCCTCCACAAAGGTACCCATAAATGAGACAATATGAGCCCTTGATATGTCAAGAAGCCCATGCCCAAGAGTACTTCCCCCAATCCACCTCATACTCATTACATGGTCTAAAGAGGGTCTTCTTGGGAAACATTCATTGACTTGGAGATTGTCCTACCCAATAGGCCACCAAGACACCCCTCCCATACCTAAATTTGGCAAAGTTTATAAGGTCTTTGAGAATTTGTTTAATTTGAAAAGGGGGGACTTAATGCACTTATTTGGGTGGTTCTTTTATTAAATGCGGCTTACTTTGTGTGATTCATATGACTTGTGGACCCTTGGAGGACATATTTGCTTGTCCTTGCAATACCTTTCCCAGTGAAAGTCATTCATGAAGGGACTAAGACACTTGGACCTTCATAGGGACTTGAAATCCCATTGGATCGAAGATGCACCCCACACATTGGAGGCCTAAGATGATGAACATTACACCTTGGATGATATCCATAACATATGAATGGGGCTAGAAAACATGAAGAGGAGAGGATGTCACCATCATATGCCCAAACGTTCCTCTTGGGTAGCATGATGTCACACTTTTAGGGGATGTTTGACACATTTGGTGCACTTGGTGGTGTTGCGAGCTTGAAACCCCACATTATTGCTTGATTTGGGGATGATGTGACACCTTCCTAGCTTGATGTCCTAGCCTCTGTATGCTTACTTTCACACGTGCCACCTTGGAGAGGAGCTTTATGGGCTTACATGCCATCATTTTTCTATTTTTTGTCATTTGTAGCCTATGTGGGGGGCAAATCGATTTGCTAATTAAGCATTGTAACTTTTGGCTATGACCTAAAATTAGGGTTTTTAATGTAAAATTAGACAGATTGGGACAAACATGACTTGGGTTTTCCTCTATAAATAGAGCCAAGTCATTTTCATTTGAAACATAACTCATCACTCATGAAATTACTCTTTGAATTGCAATTTTGGCCTTCTTGGACAATTTTGGCCTCTCTTTTTCTTGTCATAATGGATGCAACTCTTATCTATTGGAGCACTAAAGGCTAGATACTTCTCTTGATGATGTTTCTTGGAAAATCATTGGATTATTTTTGGTAGTAAGGGTTTTCTTGCATGCTATCTCTTGGATTTGGTGAGTATTTTCTGCAATTTATTGTCATCTTACTTGTTTAAATTCAAGAAAAACATCTTAAAACCCTAGGAGGAGTAAAAGGGCTTACACCCTCCACCAAAATTTATTCTTCCTTGGTATTGAAAGGCTATAAGGCTTGCCACAAGGAGTAAGAGGGTTTACATCCTTGTTGCAAGGCTTGTCTAGGGTTCGTTTCTCTAGGGAGTAAGAGGGTTTACACCCCTAGAAGATTTTTAAACCCTAGTTCATCTTGGATTCCAAGCTAGACGATTTGGAAGGATTGTTGTTTTCTTGGGTTTTATAAGGGATTAACTATCAAGAAAAACTTCTTCTTCCTCTTTGGTAAGTCTTCATTCCAAGGAAGACACTCCATTCACCTAATAACAAGGCACTAATATTTGCATTTGAGATTGTATATGTTGCATTGATAATCGTAAAAATTGAGGGATTGAAATTGATTAAGTTGGATTTGAATTATACATGCTTAAGACTCTTCTACATCAAGGGTGTATTGTTTTGTCAAGGGATTAGCTTGTTGTAATAAAATTTAAGCTACAACCATTAAGGCTACAACAAACACTCTTTCTCATACAATTTCTCTACTTTTCCACCACTGAAATTTGCTTGTAAATTGTGATAATTAATCTACTAATAAAGGGCTATTGTTTGGATAGTTTACTTGTTGATTTCAGTGGTTAGAATTTGTTGTTATAGAAAAATTTTGATATATCCATAGGGATGTCATAAAAATTGCTCATAGCACTCTCTTACAACTCTCATTTGACATCAAAATCTTGGTTTAAGCATTGAAATATTGTTTACTAGTTACAAGCCTTGTTATCCAATATTATATGCTGATTTTGATGGTTCGATTTGCAACTATTATAATTTTGTTGTGCCGATATATTACTATTATATGTTGAAATTTTGAGACAATAAGACTTCTTGTCATTTTCCCTCTTTTCTTGGGGTTTTATTTCATCATACATTGTCTTGGTTTGGCTTGTCCAACATTTTTTTGCAAGTACACAACATTGGAAACCATTTATCAACTCCAAGGACTCTCTTCTCTAGCCCCAAGTTCATTTTAGATCTTGACCAATATAGGGAACCCTTGTTCCATCAAACATTGTTCTCCTTGTTCCCTTAGGTTCACCCGTGAATCCTCCCTTGTGTTGGACTTGTCCATCACTAAACTAAAGGGGATATCTATTGAGGTGACCATGTTATGTGTTCCCAGTTGTGTCACACATTTGTTTTTTGGTTCGGGATTTTCCCTAACTACAAATCATGCGATAACAACATCGACTATGCTAATTCACAAAAAAAATATTACAAGAGGCCGAAAGGGTGACCTCTTTGTCTACATCATGAAGGAATGATAATATATCCTTTTACAAATAAGAGAGCTCATATATATAGTATATATATTACTTACAAGTGTTGTTTTCCTCAAGAATCATATCATTTCACTTATTTTAATATTATTATATGTTTTATTTTCTTTATCCTTTTTTACAAATATCACGAGTTACAAAAACCATGGGATCATAAACCACCAATGGTAAAAACTAATTAAAAACCTTGCAAACATCTTTTTACCATTTTATTATTATTATTTATTTTATTTCTTTCCACCTTTCAAGTATCATGGGTGTATACCATGGTTTATCAAAATCATAGGCTCAAAGAAGTTGATTCAGTGGAAGAGGTGGATGACCATTGATATCCACCTAGATTGTTCCTCCCCCATTGCAATGGTCCCCATTACGTTAAGTCCTTGTAGGAGATGGGGAAACTTTTGCTGAATTTGAATCCTGGTGAGCCACTTGCCTTGCTAAAGAAGTTGTCCTTCTTTGATGACCTGATAGAGTTGTATGTTTTGTTGGTGGGTGGATTTCATTTGGGTTTCCATGATATGATCCAATGTAGCTTACTCAATGTAGTCGGGATTGAGTTTGGTAAGGGACAAATTATCAACCACATTCAAGTTGTCTAGTAGAGGAGTACTCCACATTAAATACTGGGTGCAAGCTAAGGAAAGGAGGAATACTCAATTCAAAATAATTTTCACCCACAAACTTTGTGATGGTCTAAGGACTATATCATAGTGGTCTTAGATTCATATGGGAGTTTGTGAGGAACTCTTTCTACAAGTGCAACCACACCTTATCACCAACTTGAAACTTATGTGGAACCAAATCCTAGTTGTGTTGTTGCTTATACTTGGCATTAGCCTTTTGAAGGATGTCACCAACATGTTGTTGGAGGTGCTAGATATATTCAACAAATATGGTTGCACAATATACCTTAGTTTGAGTATGGGAGGACTATGTCAGTGAAGATGCAACAAGAAGAGCTACATCAATGGGGGCTAATGGTTGGAAACCCAAGCACACCTAAAAGGGGATATGACTTATAGAGCTGTGGAGGGCTCTATTATAGCTATGTTGAGAATATGGAAGCTTCTTTTGCACCAACACACTTGGGCTCCCACAAGGTAGGATCTCAGTTGAATGTGGCCCTTTTGGATGAGCTCATGAATTTAACACTTTATTCCCTTATTATCTAGAAGGGAGCATCTATAGATTGGACCATTAGTTAAGGGAGCACCAGGTACTAATTCAATGGAATGCTTGAATTGGAAGTGTAGAGGCACCCCCGTAGGTGAAGAAAAAATATCTTTGTGCTCCTCTACAAACTTGTAGACCTTCTTATGCTGTGTAGAAAGGTTCCAAGCCAATGTTGTGGTGGTCAGAGTGACCTTCCATTCACCTTTTGATTGGATCATGAAGAGGAAAAAAATTGTGGTATGAGAGATTACTTTGCGACACTATTTTTCTGATATCAATGAAATGGTAGTAGTCGGAACTACCTCTGGTACCCTATAGAGCTGACCCCCCAAAGTAATAATGACACTATGGGGATGGGACTCATAAACAACGTGACGTTTCCACATATATGGTTCCTAAAGGAAGATCATAGACTTCAAGTGGGGAAACATCACATAATACCTAATATTTGAAGGGCTTGATGTCATAGGACATGTAACATTGTTGGTTTTCGCAAATATCTTGTGCGTGACTCAACCATTTGATGGTGTATGGTTGGGGGTGTGGCATTATTGAAAACTTCATTATTTTGATTACTTCAGTTGAGATCATGTTCTTATAACTCCCACTATTAATAATGAAACAAATTGGGGTTCCATTTACCATCTGTGATTGGAAGAGGAACTCCCCCTCCTCAAGCTCATGCGGTTCTTCTAGTTGGATTTTTTTGGATGCGATGGTAGCATTGGGTTATGAATCGATGATTCATTTCCATTTATTGTGCTATAAATCAGAGTCCAAGCTAGGGTATGATTATTTTTCTCTGATCTCAGCCAAAAATGGATGTTTCGAGCGACATTCATCGATGTTGTGTTAGGGTCTCTTGTAGAACTCACACCACTTTCCGGTGTCCTTATTTGGCTTCCAATCACCCTTCTTTTCTTGCGACTTGGATTAGTTTTAATGAGAATGGATCTCCTTTATCTTTCCTTTGTTCTACGGGTTAGGAATGACTTTACCATGATTTTTTTGTGGCATATTTTTAGACTTGAACTCCCACTTATTCCTTTTCTTGAATTTTTTCTTGATTTTGACAACATAACGATAAGTGACTCCCAGTGAGGAGATTTCCAAGCAATCCATCTCTGTTTGGATGTACCTGTGTAGGGCATTGAGATACTTTAGAACACAGTGTCTCTCAGAATCTTGAATACCCAACTTTGAGCATAGGGTATGGAAGATGTTGGTATACTATGGAACTATCTGGTCTCTCTCCTAATGCAAAGTCATCCATCTCATATACTAGTCATCATAGCTTCCAACATGGTAGAACTCCTCCTTGAGGGAATCCACAAAGGTTTCCCAAGTAGAATATCCCTTGAATGACATATATTCATCTACAATGTTCCTCTCTCAGTAACCATCCCACCAATCTTTGACATGGGGAAGGGATTTAAGGAGAGCAAAGGGGATCTTTTCATTGTCATAATTTTTTTGGATAGAGTAATAACCTTCTAGAATATTCAACCATTTCTCTCGAGAATATGCATCTATCTAGCCTTCAAATAAGGGGATATAAAAATTAAATTCTACCTTGAAGGTCATGACACCTTTGAAATGGATTCTTGTTGAAGATGCCTCAACCACCATCAATAGAAAAGGATCTGAGAAAAGTTGTCCATCATCTCGTTCATCTGTCACTTGAGGGATTCCTCGAGGAACATCTTGAAAGGATCTCCTACTCCGTCATATCTATTTTCTTCCTCCATGGGAGGTTGCTTAGGTTGGCGAGAGAAGTCCTCCCCAAGCGAAACTAACTCGAGAAACAACTCTCTATACATTGACCTCGTTGGGGACATGCACCCAGAAATAAAAAGGAACATATTATTCAGATGCCATTGATCTAGATTATATTGAGAACAAAATGAGATACCAAAAAAACTATAACAAAGAACACATAAATATAGTGAAACCCAACTTCTATTATTGAATAAAATAGCTGAATACTACATAACACAAACTGGCTAGAATGGTGGTAGCTTATCTATGAAGAGAAAAAGATGTCGGTTGCGCTCATTAACAAAAATATATTACAAGAGGCTGAAAGGGTGAAATTCTTGTCTATATTATGAAGGAATAATAATATATCCTTTTACAAATTAGAGGGCCCATATATATATATTACTTACGGGTGCCTTTTCCCTCAAGAGTCATATCATTTCACTTATCTTAATATTATTATATGTTTTCTTTTCTTTATCATGTTTAACAAATACCATGGGTTACAAAAACCATGGGATCATAAACCACCAATGGTAAAAGCTAATTAATAATCGTGAAAACATATTTTTACCATTTTATTATTATTACTATTTATTTTGTTTCGTTCCACCTTTCAAATACCATGGGTGTATACCATGGTTTATCAAAACCACAGGCTTGAAAATGTTGATTCAATGGAAGAAGTGGATGGCCACTGATATCAACCTAGATCAATGGCTGAGGAATTTGGTTCTTGGTCCTTCTCTTATCTATCACATGTTTGTTGATCGAAACCTTGTATATCTAAGTGCATAACATGAAACCCACATCATCCACATGCCTTCTCGTGGTCAAAAGTAGGGGATTGAATGGAGTGTACTTTGATGCCTTCCTTGCATAATATTCATATGCATGCCTGATCTAAACCCAAATCATAATATTTTAATGTTTTTCTCAACCACCCATGCCCTCAATAGAAACAATTTAAGAATCCTAAGCACGTTGAATGCCATTTACCATAGTGTGATTTGGAAAGGAAATTCTACACAAGATGTCACAATATCTATGTAATTTCCCATTCCACAACCACACAATGTATTGTATCATCATCTTAAAAGATTAATTTCTTAGTGCAAAGTCTCTATGTCTTTACTATCTTCTTCAATGGCGAGCCATTCATGTAACAACTTGTTGGTCAATCTTAGAGAATCCATAAAATCGGTTAAGTGGGGTTTCAATCTAGGTCACAGGTAGTGTAGGCCATGGCAATGAAGTTGGGCTATTGGTTGTTCGATATGATGGAGATAATTAAGAGTCATTTGGGAGATTAGAAGTATAAAGACCATGAAAATAACTTTGAATGAGACCGGGAGAAGTGGTAGAAGTATTGCAATACGTGGATTTCTTTAGTAGTAAATTGAAAGATGTAAAGAAAAAATAATAGATTTCACCTAGATTTACTATAGAAATGACAAATTGCAACCATAATAACAAAAAAAAAGAACTGGAATAACACAAAATGTTATACCTTTATTGATGAAATAAATGTTCACTTGCCTCTTTGAGGGGGAACACTCCAATTGAGTAGATCTCCGATTATAATAAAATTTAGAAGACATCTCTTACATTACTTCTACTTCTTTATAATATAGTACTATATACCTCCTAATAAAATTCTACTTAAGGAACTTTCTAGTCGGAGAAACCTTCTATTAATCCTTCTTACATTTATTGCTTTCACACCATTATATGGGACTCATTTACTAGAGATGGACTCCATAAATAGAAATACATAGCAACATATCTATCTACTTAGGGGTTTAGGGAGGTTAGGACCCTAACATGCCTCACCCCCAAAAAATGTAGCATTGTCCTCAAGGCTAGAGATGAGGGAATTGTTGAAGGATATATGCTAGTTCCCATTTGACATCCTCAAGTAGTGTATCCTTCCATTTGACAATGCTCATTTTTTTCAAGGATGGCCTCAATATGAAACCAAATGTAACCTTCTTCAACTAGTTTGAGAAGGATAGTTTGAACATGGACATTAGATCCAACCACTTTCTTTAACTAGAATACATGAAACCTGGGATAAAGTTTAGAGTGGCTTAGAAGTTCTAATTTGTAAGCCATTGACCCAATACGTTTGAGGACCTTATGGGGGGCATAAAACTTTGGAACAATATTCTAGTGGTGATTGTCTTTGAGGGATATATATTTATAAGGATGTAGATGAAGGAACACTTGATCCCCTTCTTCAAAATGTCATTCAGAGTGATGTTGATTAGCCCGTTGCTTCATACGATTTTGAGCCATGACAGGATTATCTTTGAGAGTGCATAGAATATTATCCCAAGATACGATATTTTTATCGACCTATTATACCTTATAGATTCCTGGTAAGTAGGATAGTATTTGGAGGATTTTGGCCATAGACAACCTCAAAGGGGATCATTCGAGTGGCACAATGATAAATTGTATTGTACCACCATTCTGCTAGGGGTAACCTGTTGGCATGTTTTACAGGAAGCGTGTGGTTGTCATTGATGGCAATAAAAACATCGTCGATGGAAAACAAAGATCAAAGCTTAGAAGGGAAAGCACAATAAAGAAACGTGATCAGGATCAACATCTCCACAGGACAAACCAGGACCATTGAGAATTCAAATACCCGAATACCCAATATCCATTGGATCACTTTTAAGTGGAAGGACAAGATAAGAAAGAAGAGAAGCATCGAAGATAGATCGAGCCATCGATCTAAGAACATGATCAACGAACAACATCTGGATCACGTCAAAAGTTGCGAGGAGGTTACTTTTCGGGGAATCTCACTTCGAAAGAATTGGCAACTTGAAAGTTGAATTACCTGAAGCTTGAAATCTGAAATGAATAAGGACCATCGGATCTGGAGAAAATATGATGACCTTTAGATCAGGGAGAACCACGTCATCAGACCATGTTTATAAGGACATGTGGCAGACCAAGTCAGAAGACCACATCAACCATCCGATTGAATTAGTGGAAGGACATGATAAGCAAGGGATGAGATATGAGATCTTGATCACCCGAATATTTGTCAGTCGCCGGATTGAATTAGTGGAAGGATAGGATAAGCAAGGGCTGAGATATGATATATCTATCACCTGAATATCCATTAGCCGTCGGATAAAATTAATTGAAGGATAAGTTAAACATGGCACAAGGTTTGAGAATTCGAGTATCCGAATCTCTGTCTGCCGTCGAATCAAATTAAGTGGAAGGAAAGGATAAAAAAAGATGGAGATTCATTGGATTTAATCAAAGTCAAAGCTACATCGTAGAAAAATCGAGTCATTGATCTAAGATCTTGATCAAACGAACAACATTCGTTTCGTGTCTAAAGATGTGAGGAGGTTATGCTCTGAAAAAATCACATCGAGAGTTTCAGTTTGAGATTTGAAATTCCTGAAGCTCGGAGACCCGAAGAGCTGAAGTGCATTCTCAACCGTCAGATCATCCAAAGTAAATCTCAGTCATCAGATCATCCAAAGAATATCTCAAGCATCATATCGTCCGAAGAAAATCTGGGCCGTCTGATCCAGAGCGTAAGTTTGAATGTTGAAATTCCTAAATCCCGGAGACCCGAAGAGCCAAAATACATTCTCAACCATCGGATCATTTGAAGTAAATCTCAGTCGTCAGATCATCCGAAGAATATCTCAAGTGTCAAATCATACGAAGCAAATATGGGTCGTCTGATCTAGAGTGTCAGTTTGAATGTTGAAATTCCTGAAGCCCGGAGACCCGGAGAGCCAAAATACATTCTCGACCATCGGATCATCCGAAGTAGATCTCAATCGTCAGATCATTTGAAGAAGATCTCAAGCGTTGGATCGTTCGAAGTGAATTTGGGTCGTCTGATGCAGAGCGTAAGTTTGAGATATGAGATTTTAGAAGTCCAGAGACCTGAAGGAGATCTTGACCGTTGATCGAGAAAGGGGCCACAAAACTGTTGATCTGGTTGAAAGGTCAAATTCTTGAAGTGGAAGAAGAGTCATTGATTGAGAAGGACATGTGTCCGTGGATCATCGACTCTGGAAGATTGGTGTATGGAAGAAAGCAAGGTTTGAGATTTGAAACTCCTAGAGCCCGGATCACGAAGTAAATCTCAGCCGTTGATTTAGGAAGGTTAGATCTAAACCACAAATCATGAAAGGAAAGATCTAAACCATTCGTTTAGGAGCATCGTCAATATCGTGAGATCGATGGTCCCGTCGTATTGTGGGGATTGAAGGTGAGCGAAATTTAAAAAGTTGAAGGCGAGCCATAATCGAAACCACGATTTTGGAGAAAGGACATGTGGAGGCTCAAGGAAAATTGCGGGGCAAAAAAAAGTTTGATTCAAACCACCTTTGGACTTGCCCACAATCGTGTGGTCACATGAGATCATTACCCAAGTTCATATCGAGAAACAGAGCTAGCGCTCACTAGACTGAGATTGAGAAGCACCTTCTGAATATGTGTTTGGTCACTGCCAGTGGTCACGTGAAGGAAGGGGCTTAGAAGCCAAAGAAGCCAAAAATGATTGACTGTAGTTACTAGAGATGATGAAGAGTTGCGACTGCCAGAGAAGCCAAAAGAATCTTAGGATAACACCCACTAGTGATGAACAAATTCAAGATAACTACCAGAGAAGCCAAAGAATATTGGGATAACATCCACTAATGATGAACAGACTCAGAATAATCGCCAGAGAATATGAATAGTTTGAATGATGATCAGGCAGAGCATTGGGTGTGAGATATGTAAGCATAAAGGAAAAGAGAGGTGTTTTTTGAATAATGGTGGATGTGGGGAGAAATTGATAGAGTGCATGACTTGAAGTGAAGATTATAGATGTAGCGCACAGAATGCAGAGCCTGTATAGTGCATAAAAGTGAGAAGAAAAGATGAACATGAGTGTGCACTGGAGAAAAAAAGAATAGAGCATAGAAGCTGAAGAAGGCAGAGGAGACATGGAGTTGTAATAGACCATATCAGAGACAAAGCAAGTAAGTAAATTTTTATATCTCAAAGTGGTATGGTGGTTTTAGGGAGGACTGTGGTCCTCATAGTTTCAAGTGGGTTATTGAACACATGGAGTTGTAGCTTCCATTTGGTTGCAGCCAGAAAAACCGGGGTGGTAGGGTAGTGCAAGGGAGAATCATTGTTCTCTGTTATACAGGTTGGTGCCGGTGTGACTGGAAGTTGGTGCTTCCATCCAGTTGGTGCTAGAACACTCATGGAGTTGGTGCTTCCTTCTAGTGGGTGCTAGAGAAACTAGAGAGTTGGTGATCTCAACAAGTTGCATCTTGTTAAAGAAGAGGTTGTAGACTCATTTTGAGTTGGTGCTCAAAGAAATATGATGTACAGAACTTAAAAGACTGCCTATCATTCGAAGAAGAAGAGGTTTTCTCCCTTTATGGGTTTCCTCATGAATATCTGTCTCTGTGTATATCATATGTGTGATTGATGTTTTTTATTTCTGTTGTTCATGTCTTGCATAATCTTGATGATCAATTAGAGAAGGTTAATAATATTTTAATAGGCATAAAATTGTTTAAGAACAGTAACAACTGATTCACCCCCCCCTCTCAGTAGTCTTAGTAATTCCAACAATTGGTATTAGAGCGGGTTCCTTTTATTTAAAGGTATATCAGTAAGCTTAAACATGACAATCCATGAATGATCTTCAACCAATAAGCCTCCTATGTTTGATGGAACAAATTTTGCCCCTTGGAAGGTTAGAATGAGAACATACATTATGGCCTTAAGTATTGATGTTTGGTATGTTGTAGAGACTGGATATATAAAACCTGTTGTGCTAGCTTCCAAAGATGATAAGTTAGAATTTATCTTCAATGAAAAGGAAATGAATGCTATCTTGAGTGGGCTTGCTAAAGATGAATTTGTAAAGGTAATGCATCTTGAATCTGCCAAAGGTATGTGGGATAAACTCATTAGCAGTTATGAAGGAATTGAGAAAGTAAAAGATGCCAAACTTTAGACATATATATTGAAATTTGAACAACTAAAGATGAATGAGGATGAAACAATTAATAAATATTTCTTAAGATTTGAGGAGCTTGTGAATGCCATGAAGGGTCTTGGTGAGAAGATTGAAGAAGAATTTTTAGTTCAGAAGATTTTCAGATCTCTACCTGATAGGTTCAATCCAAAGGTATCTGCTATAGAAGAAATTAATGATCTAAAAGTTCTGTCTATTGACCAACTCCTAGGAACTCTGACTACTTATGAAATGAGGATATGTAAAGATAGACCCACCTCTAGAGAAGCATCATTTAAAGCAGATAAGAATGAGGATTCTGAGGTTGACGAAATTGAAGAAAAATTTGTGAGAAGACTAAAGAAAGGATTAGGCAAGTACCAAGGCAATACGCCCTTCAAATGTTTTAACTGTGGAAATATAGGTTACTTTGCATCTAAGTGTCCACACAAGAAGAAGGACCAGAACGCTGAAGGTGAAGAGAAGTACAAATCCAATAGATTTGGTAAAAATAAAATTTTATGTGTAAACATATAGTGATTCTTCTTGTGAAGATAAGGTTAATGAATTTATGCTTATGGCCAAAGAGGATTATGATAATAAAATCACAGGAAGTGATGTTGATGATGAAGAAGCCATGGTTGAATTGGAAGGATAACTGATTAATTCTCTAGAAGAAATTGCTAGACTCAGATTTAAGAAGAAGAAGCAAAAACAATTGTTGATATAGTTCGAGAAAGATAGTAAAAAACCTAATGAAGACTTTGCCCTGCTAAAAGTGGAATTAGAAGAGGAAAATAAAATAGAGGACATTCTGAAACAACAGTTATTATAAAAGAAGGCAAGATGTGAAGCCTTGGAAGAAGAGGTAGTAAAAACCAGAAAATAGATGGAGAAGTTTAAATCATTGTATCTCCAAAATCTTCCAAGAATTAAAGCCTCAACAGAACTAAATGACATTCTGAGGAAACATAGATATCCCTTGTTGAAGTCTAGTTTAGGTTATGTAAGTGGTTCAATCAACAAACAAATAGAAAGCAAAGATCCAGTAAAGATGATCAAGTTCCAAGTCAGTAGACAATCAAACCATGTGAGTACTCTGTCACCAAAATCTAATAAAGACAAGATGATCCCTGATAAAAAACAAAGATAACAGAAGATGGAGAAAAAAATTCCAAGAAGAAGGCCATCCTTCAGGTACCAAAGTTTCTTCCATGGCTACTATTTTTACTACTCTAATTTTGGTCATAAGATTGCAAATTGTCAAATTAAGTTTAGAGACATGCAACTGAGGAGATCAAGAAATAAACAATCTTTGCAACATAGAACTAAACAACCAATGAGTAGACAAAGTTGCACCAATTACTTTGACCTATTGAACAATGAGCTCGGATGCTATAAATGTCATAACTTCAACCACAAAGCTGCAAACTGCCATCTGAAGAATTACAAAGCAGATACAAAGATAAAACCCTTAGCTAGAAATGCCAGCACATGGAAAAAGAAAGATAGTGAAAATGTGGTCTAGTACTTTCAACTCAAAAACAAAAAGACCCCTGGTATATAGATAGTGGATGTTACAAGCACATGACTGGAGACAAGGATAAGTTTCTGTCTAGAAGTAAAAGCAAAACAAGATTGTGACCTTTGGAAATGACGAACCAGGTAAAATCAAGGGTAAAGGGATGGTGAGTTTAAGTAATGGAAAAGGAAAAGCCCATGATGTTCTGCTTGTAGATGGGCTGAAACATAATTTGCTCAGTGTAAGTCAAATGTGTGACAGAGGATGTGAAGTGGTGTTCACTTCCAAAGATTGTAAGATAAAGTTTGTAAACTCAGGACAAGTGGTGGCTAAAGGCATAAGGACAAATAATAATGTATATGTGCTGAAATAAGATAGATAAGAGTGTCATCTAAGCAAACATGATGAGATCTAGTTATGGCATAGGAGACTTGGACATCTAAACTTTGACCACTTAATCAAGCTCAAAAATATTGAGATAGTAAAAGATCTTCCAAGAATATCAAAGCCACAAGATTTTGTGTGTAAACCCTGCCAAGTAGGAAAGCTAACCAAGACACAGTTTAAATCCAAGAACTCTACTTCAATAGAGAAAACACTCCAATTAGTTCATATGGATTTATGTGGACCATCAAGATAGGAAGGCACAGGGAAGGAAAACTACTTCATGATGATCATTGATGATTACTCCAGACTCACTTGGGTTGCTTTTCTCAAAGAAAAAGCTGAAGCATTTGAGAAATTTAAAATATTTAAGGCTTTAACTAAGAATCAAACATGCAACAGTTTAAAGGAAGTAAGGTCAGACAGAGGAGGATAATTTATGTCAAGTGATTTCAAGGAATTCTGTGATAAACATGGGATCAAGAGAGAATACATAATCCCAGGAACTCCACAACAAAATGGAGTAGTTGAGAGGAAAAATAGAACAATTCAACAAATGGTCAGGTCAATGATGAATGAGAATAACATTGGTCAAACCTACTGGGTAGAAGCAATACACACAACAATCCATATTCTTAACAAAGCCCACCTCATACCACACAGTGACAAGACACCTTATGAACTGTGGTATGGAAGACCTGCTTCAATCAAACACTTCAAAGTCTTTGTGAGTAAGTGCTACATAAAGAATAATAATGAAAACCTTGGCAAATATGATGACAGGGTTGATGAAGGTATGTTCTTAGGGTATGCTACAAACATTAAAGGATACATATGCTATAATAAGAGGCTTCATAAATTGGTTGCTTGTATTGAAATAAAATTTGATGAAGAAATCCTTGTACAAGATGTAAGCAGTGTTGAATCAACAACAAAGGATATAGTTGAAATTGAATATGAATAGGTCCAAGAATCAGAAAGAGAAGAATTTGAGTTAGATGAAGATACAAATACTCAGGCAGACTCAAAGCAACAGACAACATCAAATCCTTCCTCCAGAATTACTCAAAAGAATCATCCTGCAAGTCAGATAATTAGTGAAAAAGACAAAGTTGTACAAACCAGAAGAAGGATGTTGGATCATGTTGTCATTGATGCCAATGGTTTGATTGATTGATGTCATTTATTGATGTCAAGTGATTGATTGATGTCAAAGGATTGATTGATTGATGATTGATGTAATA
>JZKD02S0586594.1:153444-164154 GCA_000966675.3 Picea glauca
ATGAATAAATGTTGAATGCTAATTGATGAGTTTTTGTGCAAGAGGGAAGTTTTGGGAAAAAGAACCCCACACTCATTCACCCCCCCTCTAAGTGTGGTAGGTGTGTCCAACAAAGGATAATCAAAGACATCGAGCAATCACATATAGCCTTAATATCCATGGTGGAACCAAAGAACTTTAATGAATCCAGTAAAAATGTAAATTGGTTAAAATCAATGATTGAGGAACTGGATTAGATTGAGAAGAACAATACTTGGGAGCTTGTTCCTAGACCTGCAGATAAGAATGTAATTGGCTCCAAATGGGTGTTTAAGAATAAAATGAACGAGCAAGGAAATATTGTAAGAAATAAGGCTATATTGGTCTGCAAAGGGTATGCTCAAATAGAAGGACTGGATTTTGATGAAACATTTGCGCCCATGGCAAGATTGGAAGCCATCAAAATGTTTCTTGCCTATGCATGTAATAAGAAATTTAAATTATATCAGATGGATGTTAAGTTGGCTTTTCTTAATGGAGACCTAGAAGAAGATGTATACATGAAGCAACCTGAAGGATTTTCACTGACAAATAATCCTGACTATGTCTGTAAGTTGAAAAAGGCATTATATGGACTGAAACACGCACCGCGAGCCTGGTATTATAGAATGGACAAATTTCTACGAGACTAAGGGTTCAAGAAAGGTTTTGTTGACACTAATCTATATATTAAGTCTGAAGGTGATTATTTATTAGTTGTTTTGGTTTATGTAGATGAAATTATTTTTGGATGTACTTATGACCCTTCAGTTCAGTGGTTTCCTAATTCAATGCAAACTGAGTTTGAAATGTCCATGATAGGAGAACTGTCATATTTTCTTGGTCTACGAATCAATCAGAGTTATGCAGGTCTATTTATCTCTCAAGAAAATTATTTGAAAGAAATGTTGAAGAAGTTTCAGATGGAAGATTCCTCTCCTGTTAGTACACCTATGGTGGTCGGTTGCAAGCTCAATAAAAATGATATTTCACTTGATGTTGATCAAAGAACTTATCGATCAATGATAGGTAGTCTTCTGTACATCACAACATTCCGTCCTGATATAATGCAAGTTGTTGGAATGGTAGGTCGTTATCAGTATGCCCCTAAACAAAGTCATTTACCAGCTGTCAAGAGGATATTCAAATATTTGAAGGGTACAATGACTTATGGTCTTTGGTATCCTAGAAATCAGAATTTTCAATTAACTGCTTATTCAGATGCTGATTGGGAAAATTCTTTGGATGAGAGAAAGAGCACTAGTGGAGGTGAATTATTCTTGGTGATTCGTTAGTAGCATGGCTTAGCAAGAAGCAGGGATCTATTTCATTATCAACTACAAAGGCAGAGCTGCACTCGGATTTTATGGATGATACAAACTCTTGCAGATTTGAAGATAACTTATACTGATCCAATTCCACTTCACTGTGATAACACCAGTGCCATTAGTGTCTCCAAGAATCCTATTCTCCATTCAAAGATGAAGCATATACCAATAAAGTATCATTTTCTCAAAGAGTAGGTTACAAATAGAGTTGTTCAGCTGAATTGTATTCCTTCCACAGAACAAATTGCAGACATTTTTACTAAACCCCTAGCCAAGACACCATTTGAATATCTCCGTTAGAAGATGGTTGTTATCCCTTCTCTCACCTAAGAGAGTCCATCTTGTCAGGGGGAGTATGTGTTGGTCAAATATATGATACCTTCGAAAATTACTGCAACAACTCATGGGGAGCATGTTTTCTTTGACATTGATGTCAAAGGGGGAGAAAAGGTGTGGTCTGGCTGCTACAGTTGGAGGTCTAAGTAGAATAGTGCAGCCTTTCAGGGTTTCCATCAATGCTAAAGGGGGAGATTGTTGGCATGTTTTACATGAAGTGCGTGCTTTTCATTGATGGAAAGAAATTCATTGTCAATGGAAAACAAAGATTAAATCTCAGAAGGGAAAGCGCAGTACAGAAATGTGATCAGGATCGACATCTCCACAGGAGAAACCGAGACTGTTGAGAATTCGAATACCTGAATACCTGATAGCCATTGGATCACTTTTAAGTGGAAGGACAAGATAAGATGAAGAGAAACACCGAAGATAGATCGAACCATTGATCTAAGAACATGATCGATGCATAACATATGGATCATGTCAAAAGTTGCGAGGATGTTACTTTTAGAGGAATCTCACTTCAGAAGAATTGGAAACTTGAAAGTTGAATTACCTGAAGCCCGAAATCCGAAATGAATAAGGACCATCGGATTTGGAGAAAATGCAATGACCATTAGATCAGGGAGAACCACGTCAGTAGACCATGTCTACAAGGGCATGTGGCAAATCAAGTTGGTAGACCACGTCAGAATACCACGTCAGCTGTCAGATTGAATTAGTGGAAGGACAATATAAGCAAGGGCTGAGATCTGAGATCTTGATCACTCGAATATCTGTCAGCCGTCAGATTGAATTAGTGGAAGGATAGGATAAATAAGGGCTGAGATCTGAGATCTTGATCACCCAAATATCCGTTAGTTCTCGGATCAAATTAATTGAAGGATAAGATAAATGAGGCACAAGGTTTGAGAATTCAAGTATCCAAATCTTCGTCAACTGTCGGATCAAATTAAGTGGAAGGAAAGGATAAGAAAAGATGGAGAGCTGTTGGATTTAATCCAAGGAAAATATGCATCACAGACAGATCGAGCCGTTGATCTAAGATATTGATCAAATGAACATCATTTGTTTCAGGTCTAAATATGTGAGGAGGTGACGCTTCGTAAAAATCATGTTGAGAGTTTCAGTTTGATATTTGAAATTCCCGAAGCCCGTAGACTCGAAGAGTCGAAATGAATTCTCGTCTGTTGGATCATTCGAATTAAATTTTAGTCATCATATCATCCAAAGAAGATATCAAACGTTAAATCGTCCAAAACAAATCTGGGCCATCTGATCCAGAGCGTAAGTTTGAATGTTGAAATTCGTGAAGCCCGAAGACCCAGAGAGATGAAATACATTCTCGACCGTCAGATCATCCAAAGTAAATCTCAATTGTTATATCATCCGAAGAATATCTCAAGCGTCATATCCTCCAAAGAAAATCTGGGCCATCTGATCTAGAGCGTAAGTTTGAATGTTGAAATTCCCGAAGCCCAGAGACTTGGAGAGCCGAAATACATTTTCGACTGTCGAATCATATGAAGTAGATATAAGTCGTCAGATCATATAAAGAAGATCTCAAGCATTGGATCATTTGAAGTGAATATGGGCCGTCTGATCCAGAGCATAAGTTTGAGATTTTAGATTTGAGAAGTTCGATGACCCAGAGGAGATCTCAACCATTGATTGAGAAAGGGGTCGCAGAACCATTGATTTGGTTGAAAGGTCAAATTACCGAAGTGGAAGAAGAGTCATCGATTGAGAAGGAAAGGTGTCTGTGGATCATTGACTTCAAAAGATTGGCGTACAGAAGAAAGGGTTTGAGATTTGAAACTCCCGAAGCCCGGATCACAAAGTAAATCTCAGCTGTTGATTTAGGAAGGTTAGATCTAATCTGTAGATCTTGAGAGGACAAATCTGAACCGTCCATTCAAGAGCACCATCAAGATCGTGAGATCGACGATCCTATCGTATTGTGGGGATTGAAGGTGCACTAACTTTAAAAAATTGAAGGCGGGTCGCAATCGAAACCACGGTTTTGTAGAAAGGACACGTGGAGGCTCAAGAGAAATTGCGGGGAAAAAAGCAGTTTGATTCAAACCACCTTTGGACGCACCCCGTAATCGTGTGGTCACATGAGATCATCGCCCAAGGTCATATAGAGAAATGGAGCTAGCATTCACTAGACCAAGATCGGGAAGCACCTTTTGAATAGGCGTTTGGTCATTGCCAGTGGTCACGTGAAGGAAGGGGCTTAGAAGCCAAAGAAGCCAAAAACGAATGACTGTAGTTACCAGAGATGATGAAGAGTTTCGACTGCCAGAGAAGCCAAATTAATCTCAGGATAATGCCCACTAGTGATGAACAGGTTCAGGATAATTGCCAGAGAAGCCAAATAATATTGGGATAATGACCACTAATGATGAACGGACTTAAAATAATTGCCAGAGAAGATGAAGAGTTCTAATGATGATTAGAAAGATCACTGGGTGTGAGATAGGTAAGAAGAACATAAAAGAGAGGTGTTTTTTGAATAGCGATGGATGTGGGGAGAAATTGACAGAGTGCATGACCTGAAGTGAAGATTACAGATGTAGCACACAAAATGAAGAGGTTGTACATAACATAAAATTGAGAAGAAAAGCTGAACATGAGTGTGCGCAGGAGAAAAAAAAACATAGAAGATGAAGAAGGCATAGGAGACATGGAGCTGTAACAGACCATATCAAAGATAGAGAAAGTAAGTAAAGTTTTATACCTTAGGGTGGTAGGCTGGTGCTAGGGAGGACTGTGGTCCTCTTAGTTTCAAGTGGGTGCTTGAACACAGGGAGTTGTAGCTTCCATTTGGTTGCAGCTAGAAAAACCAGAGTGGTAGTGTGGTGCAAGGGAGAACCATTGTTCTCTGTTATATAGGTTGGTGCCTATGTGAATGGAAGTTGGTGCTTCCATCCAGTTGGTGTTGGAACACTCAGGGAGTTGGTGCTTCCTTCTAGTGGGTGCTAGAGAAACCAGAGAGTTGGTGCTCTCAACAAGTTGCATCTTGTTAAAGAAGAGGTTGTAGCCTCATTTTGAGTTGGTTCTCAAATAAATATGATGTACAGAACTTAAAACACTGCCTATCATTAGAAGAAGAAGAGGTTTTCTCCCTTTATGGGTTTACTTTTGAATATCTGTCGCTGTGTATATCATATGTGTGATTGATGTTTGTTATTTCTGTTGTTCATGTCTTGCATAATCTTGATGATCACTTGGAGAAGGTTAATAATATTTTAATAGGCATAAAATTTTTTAAGCATAGTAACAACTGATTCAAAGGTGGATTGTTTGTTCAAATACACACACCCTTTATTGTGAAGCTCTTCATTTTTCCAAGTGTATCCTTGAGATGCATGGGGTGTGTTATCACCCTATAAGTTATAGGATCAACTGGTGATTGGGATATTATTTGTTTCTAGTGTTTTTGTTGACAAATGACTTTTCATTCTGCAAGTAATTTGAAAAAGAAAAAGAAAAGAAAAAGAAAGAAAATAAAAATAAAAAAGAAAAAGAAAGAAAAGAAAAAGAAAAAGAAAAAGAGGGCATAAAAGAATTGAAATAAAGCCCCATGCAATAATGGTAACTTGGTTCATACATTTCAATCATGGCCAAGTTCTTTTTAAATTTGATGTTGATAGGGTAGTGAATAAATTTGGCTAAACAGTTTAATCTTAGCCAAAGTGTCTAGGTTAGATTAGTGAATAAATCTGGCCAGACTGCCTAATCCTGGTCAGATAGCCCCAGGGTAGAGTAAATTCTTAACCTAACAATCTAATCTGGGTTGACTGTCATAGGAAACTAGGTTAGAAAATAGGTTAGTTGCACTTCTGCTTTGTTTTAATAAAGCCAACTCGATGTAAGTGTTGCACCATGTTTCAAGATACTTAAAGGGTCGTTTGGCCAAGCCCCATGGTGGTCTTTATTTGAAAAAACCTCAGAAAAACCCACAAAACGCATTTATCCTAAGTTTTTCCCAGCGCATGTGTTTTCCGCTCCTCAACTGTGTTCCGATCATGTATTAATGGTCCAGATGATCGCGCCCATATCTACGGTGGACAGATCATTCCAGACCCCCCCCGACCGTTCTGCTTTTAATCAGGGGGGGGGTCCAGAATCGATGATAACATTTGCGCGCATCTGGATGGCTCAGGGTCGAGCGCTTAAATCAACGGTCGATATTGGATTCCGGACCCCCCCGTCCGTTCTGCCTTTAATGGAGGGGGGGGTCCAGAATGAGTGATAAAGAGCGCGCTTAGATCTGTGGCTCAGAAATAGGTGCACATATCAATGGACCAAAATGGATTTCGGACCCCCCTGGATGATCTGCTTTTAACTGAAGGGGGGGGGGGGTCCAGAATGGTTTTCCCCTCTGGCGGCTCCCTTGTCATATGTGGCGTCAATCTATTTGCCTTGAATTCCCATCACCATCTACTATCTGATAGACCTCCGTCATCACTGGACGTTGCCTTCCACCTTTTCCAAATGGGTCATGTCCCATAACTGCTGTCAATCCTTCCCGCCTTTCATTCATGGAAAGCCTCTTATTATGAATTTTACCTCCAATCCCTAGCTTCCACGTCACCCGTCCATATCTTTCAGCCACCGTCACCAGCCATCTCACCCCCAAATGACCCGTTATCCATTTATTACTGGATAACCTATCCGTTATCCAGCTGACCTATCTCCCGTGCCCAACCGACCCCAGTTTAAATAAAACCACCGTTATTTCTCTTATCTTTGCTATTCACCCATCGCACCAGAGAAAGTCACCTCTTACTCCTTCGCCACATTCCATTTCCCTCATCCACAGTCAGTCGACCCCACTAACATCGTGTTTTATTGAAGGTACTGTTGCAGAGATGGTGCCAAAATCCAAACAAGAAGAAGGAGAGGAGAATCCGCTTCTCCCGCCTACTGTTGACCTAGACAAGATCCCTCTGGTCGACAAAGACCGGTTGATCGCAAATACAAAATGCGACTTTGATTTCTCAGACTTCTAGTCGTGGCTCAGGGAAGTTTTCCTGGACTAGAGCGATGAAATTGGACTCTGGGAGTCCAATTTACCCCTCTACCTTTTCCCTCAGATCCACCATTTTCCCGAGTTTTCTCTTAAGTGTCAAGCCCATTATATCCCTGAGCAAAGAGTTGTCATCTCCTCGTCCGGAGAGATCCTGTTCCTCATCACGCCCGAATCCATAGACCAGATGATGCAAATCCACCGAACCAACTCTGCATCTCCCTTCAATCTGGAAATTATAATAGAATTATACCAGAAAATGACATTTCCCCAAAGAGCTCAAATATTCGAGCTTTTCCTCCCCCCATCTGCTCAATTTCCCTCCACAAATCCTCCCTACCTGTCTTCCATGTTCTCCACTAAGGGAAACCAGGTCATCTCATCCCTTTGCGCTATGTTGGGATACTATTCTGACCAGTGGGTAGATGATCCCATTCTGGGTTTTCTATCCATTTTCTACACTGATGAAAATCCCACCACCCAGTTTGATTTCAGCACATTCTTTGCAGAGAATATCCACAAACAGTTCATGAATTTCGGCACGGAAGGCATGTTCAGATATTCATCGATACTAGCATACATGTTTGTCTTCTTTCAAGCATATCAATTTGGCTTCTCCATGCAGAAGATGGATGGAGATGGTAAACCTCAGACAGTCACATCATGGACATCCTTGCTCAAGCACAACTCCACCGATTTCAGCTTCAAGGAGTTCATCGACCAATTCTACCACCCTGTGGTAAGTATGCTAGGTGGTAGGCTCGAGCCTCGGATAAACGACGAAGTTCAGAGGATCCTGCATCTCCCTGACAACAAAAAGACCGGGGATTGGTACCTGTATCAAAATCATACCGAGATCAGAGTATACGGGTCCGAGTTGGCACCGTATAAGCTGCCCAAATATTTTTCTGTTAGAATCTTTGCTCTATAATATATAAGATAGGTTATGAATTCAGATGATATCCATTTTGTGTCATTGAAGAAAAAGCAGCAGCTAAGAATCAAGGGGTAGATTGGCTCCTTCATCTGCAACAGTCGTGGTGCTGGGGAAGAAGCAGACCGGATGCTGAGAGAAATGAAGTTCCTCATGAGATTCCCATGGCATTATGATCCATGCGGGTTCATCTTAGAGATGAGGGTCAAGAACAAGAACGTCCCGTATGCTCATGAGTCCAGGCCCGAAATTCAGAAGTTCACAAATCAGACAGCCTGGCAGCCGGATACATTGATCAAAGTAGAACAGCAAGATCCCCTGGCCACTATGTCACCAACGACCATGCCACAGGTCCCTAAGGAAAAAAGGCCTCGAGAAGATTTATCTCCGCCTGTCACAAAGGTATCGTCCGAAGAGTTCCAGCTGCACACTAAGAGGCCCAAGAGAGTTTCAGTTCCTAGCCAGGCTGGAGAAAACGAAGCCCCGCCTACCACGGTGACCAAGTCTGTTATTCCACCCTTTGGTTCGAGCCTCTTCAAGGAAATTACCCTAGCATTGTCAAAGAAAATCATAGACTCCCCTTTGAGAACTCAACCAGGCAAGACTGGGCCCAAGCTGAGCATTTTCGAAAAGTATGAGCTGATAAAGAAAAGGAACCAGACCCTGACCAACAACACTTGTGCCCAATTCTGGAAGCAGACATTGTCTGCACAAAATAGGCTGCTGTCAACATTTGACATGGATAAGGGCAGGATGCATATGGCATTCCTCTAGGCACAGGTACCATATCCAAAGGCGATCACAGATTACAAAAGGGCCACCTTCGAATTCCAGACGAAGGACGTGCATTCAGCCGATCAGATGGATCTACACAAACAGACAAGGGAAATTGTATTTTATACACTGGCACATGCTTCCACGTCTACTACCAAATTGCAGGTGTCCCTGAACAATGTTCAAACACAACTCAAGCTGGAGAAGATATCGTCCTTTTCAAAGGACAATAGGATCAAGACTTTGGATGAGCTGGTCCTCAAGATCGGCTACGACCCTTCAAACGTGAAAGCAACTGAGGAAATGATAAAGAATAAAAATGCTGACATAGCATCCTTGAGGAAGCAACTGAAGCTCCCGCCCACAGAGGACTCACAGGCAAAGGAGATAGCAGAGAAAGAAGGAGAGAAGGATGAAATTCTCAAGCTGCTCATGGAGCAGAATGCACAGCTCAAAGAAATGGAAGCTGAGATGGAAAAACTATTAAAAGAGAAAGAGCAGCTGAAACCAATAGAAGTCATTCCATTGAGTGCCATTCCTATGTCAGGAGTGAGTACAGCATCAGTGACAATAATCCCATCTGCAACTCCATTAACATCCCAAGAGAAGAAAACCGAACTGGCCGAGTCCATGGAAAAGATGAACCTGCAGGAGACATAGATCAGTAGGCTGAAAAAGAAGATTGAGAACCTTCAAGAACTCAAATCTTCCTTCCAGACCAGCCTCTCTAAGGAAAAGCAGGTGACAGATTAACTCAAACAGGAACTTCAGCAGCTCCGGAAGCAAACAGTGGCAGGAAAGACTTTGGCTGAAGTTAAAGAGAGCGTATGGACAAACATCACTAAGTCCATGAATGAGATATGGCCCATGATCCAGATAATGTTTGAGCAGAATGAATTGGTCCAAAGGAGCAAACAGGCCATTGAGAAGATCAGAGTAGAATTGGGAGACATGCCAACACAGGCAAATGAAATCATCAAGTTCCTCAATTCTAAGACCAGGGAAGAGCTAGAAGAGCTGAAGATTGAAGACAGAACAGAGACCATCCTTGAGGTCAAAAGGGTTCTGACCAAGAGAGGAATAATGCTTCAACTGGAAGAAAAGGTTTAGTCAATGGACCAAGGGATATAAATATTCTTCAATAAGATTGAGGCTCTCCAGAAGAAAGGTTTACCTGGTCTGAAGGTAATCAATGATAAACTGTTGACACTCCCAGATTACAAGAAGAGATTGGCTGAGGTGTCTAAGGACAGCTCAAAGTTTGTAGGGATTCAAGGGAGCATCACCGACAAAGCATTTCTGGATGCCCTTCAGTGGGACATCAACATCCAACACGAGATTTGATACATTTTCCTCACCAAGCCTACATTCGCCAAGTATACAGACATGGATGAAGTGTATCGAAGGCTGCTCAAAGTCAACGTGCCCAGTCATCTTAGATGGGAGGAGCTCTGTGATCTGATCGATTAGTGGATGAGCTGTCCCAATCCAGTCATTTGTCTAGTCAGAAGAGGTTGGGCAGAAAACCTCGCCAATGGCCTACCCAGAAACTAGCATGCAGTTACACCACATCATCGAGTAGTTCATAGATTTTTGAGATTTGTTAAGTTTGTTAGGCTAAAAATAAATTTAGGACGTCTTGGTCATTTATGACAGGAACGTTTGTAATTTGAGTTATAAATACTTCACCTTTCGAAGTATTGAGGGTTGTTGATCTTCACACCCTGACGCTATCAGACTGTAATATTGTTGAAGAGATCTTCCATTAATAAAAGGAGGCACTTTTACAGGATTCTTGTGTGTATTCACTGGTGATGTTTTCCTTCTAAGTTGAATGTTATTCTCGCTTTGTTATCATATCGTTTCTGAAACTAATCTTTAAGAGTAACGAATGTTGCAGGATTTATCTCGTATACCCTGTTTCTGACTCGAAAGATTTAAGTGTTTATCTTCTGGTGATTTCAATAAATAAATTCTTAATTGCTTCTTTGTTGAAATTATCTTTCTCATCTTTTCTACTGTCCATCAGTTATGCTATTAAAAGATCCAACGATTATATTATCTCGCCCTGTGAAAGTTTTTCTTTATGTTTCTGGTTATGATCTCATATTTTATTAAAACGCAGACCCCATAGCCTAATGGATGTGTAGACTGTCTCAACCAATTCAAAAAACACTTTGACAACAAAACCGACCTATTTCTTTACCTAGCCTAATATTTAAAATTGGAAACATATCTAAATCATATAGAGAGATCCCTCTCTGAAGTTGGAAGGGCTAGAT
>JZKD02S0586594.1:172127-184958 GCA_000966675.3 Picea glauca
ATGGTTTTCCCCTTTGGCGTCTCCCTTGTCATATGTAGCGTCAATCTATTTTCCCCGAAGTCCTATCACCATCTGCTATCTGATAGACCTCCGTCATCACTGGACGTCGCCTTCCACCTTTTCCAAACGGGTCATGTCCCATAACTGCTGTTAGTCCTTCCCCCCATTCATTCATGGAAATCCTCTTATTATGACTTTTACCTCCAATCCCTAGCCGCCACATCACCCGTCCGTATCTTTCAGCCACCTTCACCAGCCATCTCACCCCCAAATGACCCGTTGTCCATTTATTACAGAATAACCTATCTGTTATCCAACTGACCTGTCTCCCGCGCCCAACCGACCCCAGTTTAAATAAAACCACCGTTATTTCTCTTATATTTGCTATTCACCCATCGCACCAGAGAAAATCACCTCTTACTCCTCTGCTACATTCCGTTGCCCTCACCCACAGTCAGTCGACCCCACTAACATCATGTTTTATTGCAGGTACTGTTGCAGAGATGGCGCCAAAATCCAAACAAGCAGAAGGAGAGGAGAATCTGCTTCTCCCGCCTACTGTCGACCTAGACAAGATCCCACTGGTCGACAAAGACCGGTTGATCGTAGATAAAAAATGCGACTTTGATTTCTCAGACCTCCAGTCGTGGCTCAAGGAAGTTTTCCTGGACCAGAGCGATGAAATTGGACTCTGGGAGTCCAATTTACCCCTCTACCTTTTCCCTCAGATCCACCATTTTCCTGAGTTTTCTCTTAAGTGTCAAGCCCATTATATCCCCGAGCAAAGAGCCGTCATCTCCTCGTTTGGAGAGATCCTATTCCTCATCATGCCCAAATCCATAGAACAGATGATGCAAATCCCTCAAGTCGACTCTGCGTCTCCCTTCAATCTGGAAATTCTAACAGAATTATACCAGAAAATGACATTTCCCCAGAGAGGTCAAATATTCGAGATTTTCCTCCCCCCATCTGCTCAATTTCCCTCCACAAATCCTCCCTACCCGTCTTCCATGTTCTCCACTAAGGGAAACCAGGTCATCTCATCCCTTTGCGCTCTATTGGGATACTATTCTGACCAGTGGGTAGATGAGCCCATTCTGGGTTTTCTATCCATTTTCTCCACTGATGAAAATCCCACCACCCAGTTTGATTTCAGCACATTCTTGGCAGAGAATATCCATGAACAGTTCATGAATTTCGGCACGGAAGGCATGTTCAGATATTCATCAATACTGGCATACATGTTTGTCTTCTTTCAGGTAGATCAATTTGGCTTCTCCATGTAGAATATGGATGGAGATGGCAAACCTCAGGCAGTCACAACATGGACATCCTTGCTCAAGTACAACTCCACCGATTTCAGCTTCAGGGAGTTCATCGACCAATTCTACCACCCTGTGGTAAGTACATTAGGTGGTAGGCCCTAGCCTCGGATAAACGACGAAGTTCAGAGGATCCTACATCTCTCTGAAAACACAAAGACCGGGGATTGGTACCTGTATCAAAATCATACTGAGATTAGAGTATACGGGTGCGAGTTGGCACCGTATAAGCTGCCCAAATATTTTCCTGTCAGAATCTTTGCTCTAGAATATATAAGATAGGTTATGATTTCATTTAATACCCATTTTGTGTCATTGAAGAAAAAGCAACAGCTAAGAATCAAGGGGGAGATTGGCTCCTTCATCTGCAACAGTCGTGGCGCTGGGGAAGAAGCAAACAAGATTCTGAGATAAATGAAGTTCCTCATGAGCTTCCCATGGCATTATGATCCATGCGGGATCATCTTAGAGATGAGGGTCAAGAACAAGAACATCCCGTATGCTCATGAGTCCAGGCTCGAAATTGAGAAGTTCGCAAATCAGACAGCCTGGTAGCCAGATACATTGATCGAAGTAGAACAACAAGATCCCCTGGACACTCTGTCACCAATGACCACGCCACAGGTCCCTAAGGAAAAAAGGCCTTGACAAGATTTATCTCCGCCTGTCATGGAGGTATCGTCCGAAGAGTTCCAGCTTCACACTAAGAGGCCCAAGACAGTTTTAGTTCCTAGCCAGGATGGAGAAAAATAAGCCACGCCTACCATGGTGACCAAGTCTGTTATTCCACCCTTCGGTTCGAGCCTCTTCAAGGACATTACCCCAGCATTGCCGTAGAAAATCACAGACTCCCCTTTGAGCACTCAGCCAGGCAAGACTGGGCCCAAGCTGAGCATTTTTGAAAAGTATGAGATGATAAAGAAAAGGAACCAGACCCTGACCAACAACACTTGTGCCCAATTCTGGAAGGAGACGTCATCTGCAAAAAATAGGCTACTGTCAGCATTTGACACAGATAAGGGAAGGATGCATATGGAATTCCTCCAGGCATAGGTACCATATCCAAAGGCGATCACAGATTACAAAAGGGCCACCTTCGAATTCCAGACGAAGGACGTGCATTCGGCTGATCAGATGGATCTGCACAAACAGACAGGGGAAATGGTATTTTATACACTGGCACATGCTTCCACATCTACTGCCAAATTGCAGGTGTCCCTGAACAATGTTCAAACACAACTCAAGCTGGAGAAGATATCGTCCTTTGCAAAGGACAATAGGATCAAGACTTTGGAGGAGCTGGTCGTCAAGATCGGCTACGACCCTTCAAACGTGAAAGCAACTGAGGAAATGATAAAGAAGAAAAATGCTGACATAGCATCCTTGAGAAAGCAACTAAAGCTCCCGCCCATAGAGGACTCATAGGAAAAGGAGATAGCAGAGAAAGAAGGAGAGAAGGATGAAATGCTCAAGCTGCTCATGGAGAAGAATGCACAGCTCAAAGAAATGGAAGCTGAGATGGAGAAACTATTAAAAGAGAAGGAGTAGCTGAAACCAATGGAAGTCATTCCATTGAGTTCCATTCCTATGTCGAGAGTGAGTACAACATCAGTGACAATAATCCCATCTGCAACTCCATTAACATCCCAAGAGAAGACAGTTGAACTGGTTGAGTCCATGGAAAAGATGAACCTGCAGGAGACAGAGATCAGTAGGCTGAAAAAGGAGATTGAGAACCTTCAAGAACTCAAATCTTCCTTCTAGACTAGCCTCTCTAAGGAAAAGTAGGTGACAGATCAGCTCAAACAGGAACTTCAGCAGCTCCGGAAGCAAACAATGGTAGGAAAGACTTTGGCTAAAGTTAAAGAGAGCGTATGGACATACATCACTAAGTCCATGAATGAGATATGGCCCATGATCCAGATAATGTTTGAGCAGAATGAATTGGTCCAAAGGAGCAAACAGGCCATTGAGAAGATCATAGTAGAATTGGGAGACATGCCAACACAGGAAAATGAAATCATCAAGTTCCTCAATTCTAAGACCAGGGAAGAGCTAGAAGAGCTGAAGATTGAAGACAGAACAAAGACCATCCTTGAGGTCAAAAGGGTTCTGACCAAGAGAGGATTAATGCTTCAGCTGGAAGAAAAGGTTCAGTCAATGGACCAAGGGTTACAAAGATTCTTCAATAAGATTGAGGCTCTCCAGAAGAAAGGTTTACCTGGTCTGAAGGTAATTAATGATAAACTGATGACACTCCCAGATTACAAGAAGAGGTTGGCTGAGGTGTCTAAGGACAACTCAAAGTTTGCAGGGATTCAAGGGAGCATCACTGGCAAAGCATTTCTAGATGCCTTTCAGTGGAACATCAACATCCAACACGAGATTTGATACATTTTCCTCACCAAGCCTACATTTGCCAAGTATACAGACATGGACGAAGTGTATCGAAGGCTGCTCAAAGTCAACGTTCCCAGTCATCTTAGATGGGAGGAGCTTTGTGATCTGATCGATTAGTGGATGAGCTGTCCCAGTCCATTCATTTGTCCAGTCAGAAGAGGTTGGGAATAAAACCTCGCCAACGACCTACCCAGAAACCAACATGCAGTTACACCACATCATCGAGCAGTTCCTTGATTTTTGAGATTTGTTAAGTTTGTTAGGCTAAAAATAGATTTAGCACGTCCTGGTCATTTATGACAGGAATGTTTGTAATTTGAGTTATAAATACTTCACCTTTCGAAGTATTGAGGGTTGTTGATCTTCACACCCTGACGCTATCAGACTATAATATTGTTGAAGAGATCTTCCATTAATAAAAAGAGGCAGTTTTACAGGATTTTTGCGTGTATTCATTGGTGATGTTTTCCTTCTAAGTTGAATGTTATTCTCACTTTGTTATCATATCATTTTCTGAAACTAATCTTTAAGAGTAACGAATGTTGCAGGATTTATCTCGTATACCCTGTTTCTGACTCGAAAGATTTAAGTGTTTATCTTCTGGTGTTTTCAATAAAGAAATTCTTAATTGCTTCTTTGTTGAAATTATCTTTCTCATCTTTTCTGCTGTCCATCATTTATGCTATTAAAAGATCCGGTGATTATATTATCTCGCCCTATGAAAGTTTTTCTTTACGTTTTTGGTTCTGATTGCATATTTTATTAAAACGCAGACCCCATAGCCCAATGGATGTGTAGACTGTCTCAACCAATTCGAAAAACACTTTGACAACAAAACCGACCTATTTCTTTACCTAGCCTAATATTTAAAATTGGAAACATAGCTAAATCATATAGAGAGATCCCTCTCTGAAGTTGGAAGGGCTAGATCCCATCTTCAAAAGTGGTTGGATAAAGTTACCTTTGTAGATTTCTTCTTTCATCAACCTCTAGGAAATTTGCAGAGTGCTAACAGGGTGCCATTTGGATTTTTTAGAATAGGTGGAAAATTTTTGGATCTCTAAACCATTATTTGCAGACCTCATTCAACCAAACTACTACAATGATGGAAAGTGAAAAGAGGGACCCTTCCTCTTCATGCTTTCAAGAGAGAGCATCTACTACCACATTCTCCTTTCCCTACTTATAAATGATCTCCTGATCATATCTCAACATTTTGGTGACCCATTTTTGTTACTTGGGATATGAAATCCTTTTCTCTAGGAAGTATTCCAGGCTACAATGTTTAGTTTCAATCTAGAAATGTTTCCCAAGTAGGTAGGGATGCCATATATCGACATCATGCAAGATAGCCACCATTTGTATTTTCACGGGTGGATTTTCCCAAGTTCTTTTCACATAGTGTTTTCTATTAAAGGCCAATGGTATTCCTTCTTGCATGAGGAATACTCCATTTCCTTTACTGGAGGCATCACATTCCAAAACAAAGGTTTTAATGTCTAGTAGAGCGAGTACTGGGGTTGTATACATAACATTCTTCAAATATTGGAAGGTCTGATATACAAATTCATTCCAATTGAAAGCATTTTTTTAAGCAAGGCAGTGAGGGGAGATGTGATATTACCATAATTTCTTGACGAACTTTTTGTAGTAACAAATGACACCAAGAAAACCTTGTAAAATTTTAAGATTTTTGGGACAAGGCCAATCCTTTGCTACTTCAATTTTTTTTGGGTCCACTCAGACAACATTATTACTAACAATATGACCCAAATATTCTTCTTTGGAGACACCAAATACACATTTACACCTCTTGACAAAGAGTTGATGATTAGAAAGTAGTTATTAGACCTAATTCACATGGGTGACATGGGCATGCCAAGTTTTATTGTGGATCAAGATGTCATAAAAAAGATGAGGACACAATGATGAATAAAGGGTTGAAAGATGTTGTTCATGAGACTCTGGAAGGTGGAAGGTTCATTGTAAAGGCCAAAGAGAATCACCAAGAACTCATAATGGCCTTCATGAATGTAAAAATTAGTTTTGTGAATATCGACCTCCTTCATGCGAATTTGGTGTTATATAGTATGGAGATAAAATTTGGTGAAGAATTGAGTTCCTTTGAGCTCATCCAAGATATTGTCAATGATAGAGATGGGAAACTTATCCTGTCAATGATATAGATGGGAAACTTATCCTTGAAAATTATTTTTTCAAGAGCTTG
This sequence comes from Picea glauca, assembly GCA_000966675.3. Taxonomy (NCBI): domain Eukaryota; kingdom Viridiplantae; phylum Streptophyta; class Pinopsida; order Pinales; family Pinaceae; genus Picea; species Picea glauca. Next base: position 178,077 of record JZKD02S0586594.1, read on the forward strand.
AAAGTCAAGAAACATGCACCAAGTTCCTTGTTTTTGAGGACCTTGAAAATTGTTGACAAATAAGGACAGGTACTAGAGAATATGACACCAACAACTAGAAAATCCTAAAATATCTTTCTAACTTCAGTTTTTTGGGAAGATGGGTGGTGATAAGGGCATACATTGGGCGGGAGGCTACCTAGTATGAGTGGAATATAATGATCATGTGCACCATGGGAGGGTGGGATTCCTTGGGGGATTTCAAAGATTGATTGGTGTTTGGCCAAGACTAACTACAAGTCAACATGGATGGGTTGATAAGGTGTGTCAAATGCTTAAAAGTCACAGAACTGGGTAGCAATTCCTGAATTCCCTATTTTAATCATTTGTTTCCATACGATGTGAGATGATGATCTCGAGAGAATTGATTGTGATTCCTTGGAAAGTGTAGTGATTCCCCTCCCATTGGAAACTTATGTATAACTATTATAAATCCATGGTGATGGAACCTAATGTACTTAACTATTTAGACCCAAAATAATGTCACAACCACCCATTTCAATAGAAAACATGTGGGTTTTAAAGGAATAATCACCCATTTCAAGACACATTTTTGTAACAACCCCCAAATTTCACAGAACTTCTATTATAAATCATGATACGAAAGTTGTTCACATCATAGATACAATAATGTGTTTCTTCTGCTACCCTTATATGATTAAAGTTATGGGTGCTACCACTGTCATTTAAGATAATGAATTTATGATTTTTTTTATGTAGCCAATCAATTTAAAGGTTTAGGGAGCCAAAATACTAGTCAAGGCATGCAAGGATATTTGGGGTTCCAGATCCGACTAAGAAAAGGATGAATGCATTCAACTAGAGAAGGAAGAGATTCCATAGGTATAGATTCATCGTATATGGTGTTCCTTAACCCTTGAAAATTAGAACACAACCAAGTATGTAGAGAATAAAATTGCAGATTAACTAGAAACATGAGATAATAAGATAAAATTTGTAAAAACACCCCCTGCATGCATATCATTGATGTGATATTCTTGTGGAGAGAAAACCAATACTTCCTGATAAAGGTTGGGAAGTATTTAATCATTAATTTGAATAAAGGTAAACCAAAGATATAACTCGTAAGTGCCAACCAAGCCAAACAGTTGATTAGTTAAAGTAAGAAGTATGTTTTTCTTTTCTTACGAGAGAACCAAGTAGGTCATGATTCAGTTGGATTAAAGGCATCCATGGAGGGATATACTAAAATAAGATTCAACAGTTGGAGGAGTTGTTGCAGGCATACATAGGAGTGTTCCAGGAGCATAAAGGAATCCCACCCAAGAGGGAATTGGAGCATGAGACACAGTTGTTTCCTAACTCCGCATTGCCAAATATTGGGTTGTATAGATAGTCTATTTTGGAAGCATATGAAGTGAAGAAATAGTTGTGGAACTTGTTGGAAAAGGGAGTAATTCGACCAAGCACCTCACCTAAAATCATCATACACAAGAAGGATGGGACTTGGATAATGTGTATCGACTACAGATCTTTGAACAATATTATACTTAAGAACTTCAACCCTCTTCCCAGGATTAATGATTTGTTAGACTAGTTTCAACATGGCAAGTGCTTCACCAAGTTTGATCTCATATTATGATACCTCTAGGTATGTGTCAAAGAGGAAGACACTTGGAAGACCTCTTTCAAAACAAGTCAAGGTGAACGATTGTTGTATTTGGGGCATGCAAATGGTGGATGGGAGCTCAGGATAGATCTCGCAAAGATGGAGGCCATAATAAAATGGCCAGTTCCTACTAATGTCACCAAGGTTAGGAGTTTTGTTGGGCTATAAAAATACCTACAAAGGTTAATACCATCTTTTTCAGTGATGGATGCATCACTTCATTGCATAATAACGAGTGGTAAAAGTTTTCAGTATGGAAATAATCAACTTAAAGGTTTTGATGAGATAAAATGAAAGATCATTCAAGCACCAGTTCTCACATTTACTAACTTGTAGAATCCCTTCGAAGTGGAGATATATGCAAGTGGGTATGCTATGAGAGCAATTTTGATGCAAGGAGGTAAGACAATATGCTATCATTCCGAGATGTTTTATGGAGGAGTTTTGAACTAACCTACATATGATAAGGAACTATATTCCCTAGTTTGATCTATTAATAAGTGGAAGCACTCGCTGATGGGAAAAGAAACCGTTATCCACACAAATCACTGACCATTACAGTATTTGCAGGCCTAGAGTAAGCTTCAACAAACTAGAAATTACAAGTGGATGGAGTTTTTGCAACAATTTATTCTATTCATCAAATATAAGAAGGGAAACACTAATAAGTTGGTAAACATGATTTCAAGGCCACCCACATCCAAGATTAAAATTTTGGGAACTCTTATGAACATGGAGCCTTTCACCCATGATGCATAGAAAAAGGCATACATAGAAGATGAGGAATTCAAGGAGGTGTTTCAACAATTACATGGACAAATTCATGTAGAAGAAGGTGATAGTAAGGTTGAGTATCATCTCCAAAATGGGTTACTCTACAAGCTACACATTCTTTGTGTTCTTAAAGGTGCAAGATTTCATCTTATTAGAGTGGCTCACACCTCCAAGGTTGTAGGACATTTTGGTGTCCGGAAGACAATTGCTAACTGTTATAATGTAAAAAAATGTAGATCAACATGGAATACCTTTCATTAATATGATACACATATAAATACATGATTTATGACCTTTGGATTCATCTTCCAAGAGGTCTCTTGGAATCCTAATCATAGTTCCTATTCACTTGAATTTTCATATTCCTTCTCAAGTGAATAATACCATAAACCTTTAGGTTTTCAAACCCCCCCCCACCCCGCCTTAATCCAAAGGGGTGTATGTGATTCCAAGCAAAAAGCTAAAATATACAAGTGTACAAATGTCGATGGCTAAATGTGCTCTCTGAATATAGTGGTTTTGAAATGACCACAAACCAAAGGGATAGTAGAAGTTGATGTCATATACTAAATTGTGGCGGTGATTTAAGGAAGACCACAAACCAAATGGATAGAAAAAGCTAATGTCTTCTACTAAATGGAGGTTTAAGATGACCAAAAACTGTTTTCTAGAAAAAGTTGTAAGTCTTATACTAAATGGAGGTTTGAGATGACCACAAATGTTGTCTAGCAGAAGCTGCAAGTATTTTACTAAATGGAGGTTTAAGATGACCATAAACTATTTTCTAGCAGAAGCTGTAAGTCTTCTACCAAATGGAGGTTTAACATGGCAACAAATATTGTCTAGAATAAGTTGTAAATCTTCTACTAAATGGAGGTGTAAGATGACCGCAAACTGTTTTCTAGAAGACGTTGTAAGTCTTCTACTAAATGGTGGTTTAAGTAAAACCACAAACAAAATTATGCTGATGGAATATGGCTCTGACTCTAGCTTGCTTATTCTTTCTTAATTGATAGGAATTCTAAACATGAAGCCTGAATGTTAGTCATTGATATTATACCCCCTCTCAGGTACAAGGTGAGAAGATGGAGAGTGTTGGATTCTATTGAAAATACACCTTTTTACAATTCAATTCAATCTTAATTTTAGAAAGTTACAAATAAACTTAAAAAAAAGACTATTTGCAAGTTACCATTATTCTTGATTCTGGAGTTGAATTGATCTTCAAGATTGAATGTGTCGTCTCTTGTGTTAGCACTGTGATTTTTACAATTAGAGTCAGTCCTAGTTGAGTCATAGTTCATGTGTCGAAGCGTGTGAAGTCAAGTACTAAGTAACGAATGGGTTGAAATCAACAAGTGGTGGGTCTGGCCCTTGGAGTCAGGAAATGGTGTCATAATTAGTCATGTGCGATTTGTAAAGGTCCCCTTTCCCAAAACGCCGAGTCGTGTCAGAAAGAGGGAATTTACGTGCCAGAGGTCGAGGCAATTTGTTGGAATAAAGGTCATGTCGATGGATATAATGACCATAATCATGTAATTATGAAGTCAGAAATGTCAAGAAATCACGACACTCATATCACATATATTCTGCAACTCTTATCATATGTACTTTTCACACTTCAGGGTGTACCCATCGTGAGAGTTTGTTGCACAATTATTCAGCCTGCTTCCAAACTTCTCGTCACCATGGATTTATCTTCCTCTGCCATGATTCTATCCCTTGCCCATTCAAGTATAAATACTAGTCACCTTGCATGCTTCTCCTTTACCTTCCGAATTTGTGTGTTGTCTATGGTTTTTTCTGCAAGTCTCGGGTCCTTTCGCTGTGGGAAGGATGATTGCCATCATTTGCATTGTGAGTCTATTCATTCAAGTTGCCGCATCTCCTTCGTTTCCAGTCATTCTTTGGAGCCTTTTGGATTTTTCTGCGAGCTAGTGTGCCAGACGATAGTTCTTCTCGCGATCAACCTCTCTTCTTTGGAGTTTCTTCCTGTCTCTCAAAATTTCTTTCCACGTCTAGATTCTCTGTCTCGTGACTAGTCTCTCAACAACTTGCTACCACTCCATAATTTTTCATTGCGCTTCCCTACTACAACGAGCCTATTTTTGTTGTTTATCATCACGTCGATCTCCTTCTGCGCTGAATTTTTCCATCTCACCTTGCAGCCACACAGTGGAATCCTAGGGTTGATTTCGCTTGTTGCACAAATTTTTTGTCACAACTATTCCAACAAGTCTTCGCGAAGTCTATCATTCTGGTCTGCCACACAGAGAGGGTATTACTGTTAATTATTGTGTGTGCAAAACAAATATACATTTGCATCATGACAACATCCCAAGTCATAAGAAAGAAGGCACAAAGCAGTAGGGCCATGAGGTCCGAGCCTCAGGACCTAGCATTAATAAACAAAGATCTAAATATTAGGACATCTTCTGAATAGGCTGGATGTATGTGCTATTGTGAGAATATCAAATGATACAATGTGAAACTGGCTAAAAATTTCACTCTCAGGTTTGATGGGTTCTGCATGACCATTGCGGGAATCACATTCCGGGTGATAGAGGAAACTCTGTCAGCTGCGACAAAGATCCCTCCACGTGGTGAAAAGTGGTTTAAAGGCATGCATCAAGACGTATTATGCTATGGAGACTTTATCAAGCCAAACTGCCTGAATGGGGAAACCAGAGCGGGCGTTCTGAGTCAGTATCTCTGGGAGTGTTTTCAAAAGCTCCTAAAGGTGATTGGAAGGTATTTCATCTGTGAAGGAAGGTTTGATAGAGTATACCCATATCAAATCAGGCTACTGATGCACTTCACATGTAAAATTCCTTTGAACTTACCTTTCTTCTTACATCGAATCCTGGAAAGGATGGCAGACAACGTCCAGGATGGAGCTGACCAACCAAAGAACAATTTATTCCACCTGTCATTGATCAAGTTGTTGGTAGTCGAGGAATTGAGATGGTTGAACAAAGACTGGGATTCATTTCTAATTTTAGCCGACATCCCCAGGGACCCCAAAGGATACTTCCCTCTATCTGCGATGAAAACAACACTTCATAGCGTAGGGGAAAGAATGGAAGAGGCCACAGGAAAATTAAAGGAAATCGAATACTCATCATCTCAACAACCAACACCCCAGAAAAGAGACAAGCTGAGGTTAATCAAGAATCCTGAGAAAACCCAAGCTCCCAGTGAACCACTTTCCCAGTCTGCTGCTGAGAAGTTACTCATGCGCGTTGTTCAGCTAGAACTTGTTGAAGGTTCAAGTAGGGGAATTAGTGAAATATAGAGAAGGCCAGACACTGAAAGCATGGAGATTCAAGAGTCGTCACAACAGCTGAAGCAAGTGAAACTCACTATTTCCGAATTATATCAAGAGAACAGAGACTTGAGAAAATAGGTGGCAAAAAAGACTGTTGAAGCGACAATGTCGCAGAGCCGAGAAGAGAATGTAAATTGGCTCAAAAGATAACTCAGGGAGGTGTAAGACAAAATCATTCAGTTGTGTGAGGAACAAAGGATGTCAGAAAAAATAATCACAGAACATTTCAAAGAATGTGGACTGACCATGGATAACGTCTGCACAGCTCTTGACAATGCTCAAGCAAAGCTGAAAGGGAATGCAGTCTTGTGGAGAAAAGTGAAGAATTTGAACAGACAAAACTAGTCTTTGAGGAAAACAATCAGAGTATTAAGGTTGCAGGTGAGGCCAAAGGCATGATTGACATGACCCCATTTTGTCTTTTTGAACGTGGCACATAATCTTTCTCCCCGCGTGTCCTATTTTCTGCCGAGAAAAAAAGAAGTCTAATGGGGCATCCACCACTACTATAAATGGACAGAATTTTCGACACTCTATTTCCGTACCCCCAATGTTTGACGTCGCTCAACCGTTGCTTATGAGGGCTCAAAAGGCGTCATAAAATCTCTCGTGTTTTTTTTTGACGTTGGACGATAGTCAGTATTCCGACTCCCCTAACGTCTGACGACTGACGACCTTTAAAAATTTAATTTCAAAGGACAACTGGAAAACTACCGACGACGTCCATCGGTCTATCGATGAATATTCCGACGCTATCCCACCAATGTGACCGATGAGCATGCTGTAGTTCCTACACTTTGCTGGGAGTGTTTCTTATCGGAAGTCCGACCTGTAGTAGTAGGAATACTGGCGGACCTGAATATTTAAAAAAAAAAAATGTTGAAAAGAGGCGAGGCATTATTTTTCTCAAGTTCATAAAAGGCATAGAAGGTTTCTTCAACACTGACCAGCCCATTCCGGTTTCCAAATTCTACAAGATCCCGAAGAAAATCATTGGTTGGCTCAAGATTCAACAAAGGCAGAGATGGATTGGTTGTTGCAATTGGAAATGGGGCAAAGAAATGGCATGGAATTTATCAAAAGATGATTCTATCAAGTAATAGGGCAAAGA
>JZKD02S0586594.1:207202-217400 GCA_000966675.3 Picea glauca
ATAATACTAGTTGTTGAGAGCACGATTTCAATTAGGTTAAGATTTCAACTAAAAACAAAAACAATGTTACTGATATCATCACTTTTTTATTTGAGGGTAAATTTTAAAGTCTTTGTCCACATTGACATCAGTTGTTAACGCGATGGGTCTAAATTTTAACCATCATAAAAAAATAATATGGATACGTTATGGATAAAAAGATTTAAAATATCAAAAAACAACCTAAAAATGGAGGGGGGTGTTACCGATAGCACAACTTTTCAAAACAAGGTAAAAAATGTGACCCCCTAAAAAATGAGAACTTTGTAGAGTTATTGTTATGTTGATAACTATGTTCTCCAAGGTTGTAGGGCATTTTGGTGTTGGGAAGACAATTATTAATTTACGAAGGTATGTGTATTGGCCCAGAGTGCAAGAAGATATGGCACATTATATTAAATGATGCATACTTTGTTGTACCCACAAGCCCAGTAATAGAAAGAAAGTTTTATACCATCCCTTACATGTACCCACTCGACCTTGGGAAAGCATTTCCATGGATTTTGTGGGTGGTTTACCAACAACTCAAAAGAAACATGAATATGTGTTTGCAATAGTTGACAGATTCAATAAGATCTACATTCTTATGCCTTGTAAAAATATCATTAAAGGACAAGATGCAATAAACAAGTTCTTTAAATAGATCTGGGTGCACTTTGGGATACCAAGGAGCATCATTTCAGACATAGATATCATATTTCTCAGTGCCTTTTGGACTACACTTTGGGAGAAGATGGACATTAAGTTGAATAGTTCTACAACATTCTATCCAAAAATAGATGGGAATACATAAGTAGTCTACATGATGTTGGTACAACTTTTGAGGGGTTACAATCAAAAGCTTCTGAATACTTGGGATGAAAATATGATCTATATCCATCACTCTTATAATAGAGAAGTCCACACTTCTACAGGTAAGTCCCCTTTTGAAAATTTCTTTGGGTATTTATCACATTAGCCCATGGATGTTTTATATGGACATCAAGGACGAGTGAGAGAAGACATCACAGGAGAAGCATTGAAAGTAGAGAAATTTGTTGAAAAGGTTAAACCAATCCATTTGCAAGTGCAGGAGACGTTGAAGAAGTCACAATAAAATTATAAGGCCATACATGATCAACACAAAACTGAGAAGTCATTTAAAGTGGGAGACAAATTTTGTTTACAACTAAACAAGGAAAGACTACAAGGCCCTAGTAATAAGATCAAGGTTCCTTAGTAGGGTCCTTTTGAGGTATTGGAAAAGGTGGGAGATGATGACTACAGACTCAGTCTACCCACATACATGCACATTACTCAATAGTGAATGTGGAGAATTTGAAACTATGTGAGCCTTCTATTGGTTTTATGGTAAGCTGATGCAATTTTAATTTTTTTTCTTATTTATCATAAACCGAACCATAACTACTATAGCAAACCAAGATCACATGAATAATAACCATGCACAAGAACACAAGAAGTATATTTGGAAACCCTTCTCAAGAAGGGAAGAAAACCCAACCAATCCTTTGCTATATTCTTAAGATAAAGACCTCCCACACCATCACCAAACTTAGCACACAAGAGGGTGCTTTAATTCTCATAATTTCAGACCACAACTTCTGAAATCATGAGATGACACAATGTTAAGTGTGTTTCCTCAATGGGGATTCACATTTATTTATATAAGACTTGTCACATCAAATGATGTGTCTATTGGAACAATAGGGCCGACCTCAATAACTCAAAATATAATTAATAATTACCATACTAATTATCTTTTACATTAATTATCTTCTATATTAATTATTTGTTACATTAATTATCTTTTACATTAAGGTGGGTCTGACCTGTTCCCTTTACATAAAAAATAGGGTTACAGGGAAGTCTGACTCTTGAACAATATAGAAAGGGATATCATACACCCACTAGTGCTCAACCACTAGGGGCACATCCATCTATGCTCAGCCACAGGGATGTCTCTCTATCTAACCGTGTCTCACAAGAGAGCCACACTCACTAGTGCTCAGCCACTAGGATCACGTTCACCTATGCTCATCCACGAGAACGTACAACTCAACATATATTCTTTCTCATTGCATTACACAGGAGGGTCATCTGGATTTCATTATATCAACTCTCTGCTCAGAGGAGGCTAATACATTGTTTCATCTCTGTCTTAGAATGATGCACCCATCTCATGGGATTTCACACATTCACCTGTCCTCAACCACAATCATGTCCAACTCAACAGATCTTCTTTCTCACTGCGTTACATAGGAGAATCATCTGGAGTATCATCTCAACTCTCTGCAAGGAGGAGGCCAACACAACGTTCCAATTCTGTCTCAAATAGAAACCATACACCCCACTCATGGGCTCTCTCTCAGGTTGACTCAATCAGTCTGTGTCCTGGAAGATGTCTCATGCAGCTGTAATCATCAACACCTTCTATGTTGGATCAGAAGGTGTAGCTCGTCCTACCTACCATAGAGGACTTAGCACCAGATGCCCAAACAAAGTTGGAAAAAGACATAGTTTTTAAAAGTAAGTCTAGAGAAACAAGACAAGGGCACCTTGACCTTTGCAAATTGGGTTGAAAGGAAAACTTCTAGGAAAAGCAAAATGGTACTCCAGAGAGAAGGTAGAGGAAAATTTTCCTCACCTCATTTAGTAAAGATTTTGGGGACCAAAATGCTCCCTATATGGGGAGGTATGATTTGGATTGGATCATCATACAATTTTTGTCTATATTGATATTTTTTGGTTGTAAAAAATTGGAGGAATCGGCTTGTAGGTCCACTTATTGGCAGGTTCCAGTTTGAAAAATTGGTGTCGGGAACTTTATAGAGCTATTTGAGGCATTTAGCGTTATTTTTTTGGGTTATAGTGTCTGAAATTTATATGCACACTCTTAACGATGTTCTGCACTTTGATATATTTCCAATGGCATGTAAAACACCTCAATCAGATTCCATATGAAAAATTTATGCCTCCTGCAAGTTGACCTACCTTGTTGACCACTGTGGTATAAGTGGATGCCATGTTGGAAGTACCCATTACTCACACATATGGGGCTAGTGATGTGTGGAATTTCAAGAATATTCTAGAATGTCCCAACCTAATCACTAATTGAGGGTTGAGGAAGTCAAAACCCTAACCCTAGATGATTATCCGACTATATTAAATACCAGGCTGCTAGGAGGAGAAAGGGCTTTATTCTTTTGTATTGTACTTGTTCCACCATTGAGAAGAGAATCCAAGGAGTGGTATTTTGAGAGCATAATAAAGGAGGTAGGAGATTATGTAGTATCCATTTAGGTCACAATGTGAAAGGAAACTCCATAGTGAGTGCCTCTTTCTTTGTACTTGCTTTCCATAATTGAAGAAATGAGAGAAGAGCATAGGCCTCACCTCCTAGTTGTGTTTTCTCCTGTATTGGGTTTCCCAAGATAGATCTTCTGTTAAATTTTGTAGATGGTGTGTATATTTTTTTTTTATCTCATTTTTGTATTTAGTTATTTTCATAAATTCAAGCAAAGTCGATAATTAATTAATCCGAGATCTAAGGAAAATTTTTCTACGTAGTCTAAAATTTCACAATATTATAAGATATATTATGATGAGTTGTTCCAATGGAATATCCATGACAATTTATAGATCAGTTCTCCCTAGAAGCTAACCAATGAACCATTGTGTTATGGTTGTCAAGCTGTGTGCATCAACCATCCTACAACAATTCAATATCCATTTATAAATACACCATGCAAGGATAACATGACCAAGACTATACTATGCCTTTATGGATGATGTTGATGAGAAAATGTTTAAGTTTTTTTTTTTTTGATATCCTCAAAATAATCTTCTATTGGCTTGAATTTGGTGACTAATCTATTTTCCTCCATGCAAGAAATTGATTCTTCACACTGCATCTATTTTTGTTATATGGAGAATCCCCTTTTATGTAAATTTTTTCTGGAAAAATACAATGTGGGACTTTCTACTCATTTTTTGTATTGAGTTTGGGATAAAAGAGGCCTTATGAATGTTTCTTGAAATGATATATTTTTCTAATTATTGCAAGAAGGTATAGTGTGAGTTGAGATGTTCTTATGAGTCCATGATAGTTGGATATTGTTGAAATTATCGATATCCCTTGGTCATTAATGGAGGATTATAATCTACAGTTGGTAATGAGATGTACTCATTATATTTGATAAAAGAACATATTTTGGCTTCGTTGTTGGCAATTAAAGTCAACGCCATTTTATTTTTTCGATTATTGAGCATTGGAATTAGACAATAGACAAACATCGAGACCATAATTGAAAACAAAGCATTCATTATGGTTAAAGAGAAGTGATTGAATAAGATTTCACTTAGTTTTTCATTGTATCTGGATTAGACAAGCAATTATTTTTATTTCTAGAGAAACCTATAACCCCAAAGAATTCAAGCCTAAAAGAGATTTGAAGAAGAAAAGTCTCATCTTTGATGGAGCAAGAGCAGAGACAAAATTTTAAATTCCATAGAGAATTCATGTTGGTGAAATGAGTGAATTATAATCCCCTTGTTTACGAATGATATAGGATCATATAAATTGAATCCTTGAACAAGATGTCCCTTCCAAATCCTTACAGACCTAGCATGGGTAAAGAAAATAGAGAGAGGTTGGAAGACTTACAAGCCATCAATGGTCAACTTCAATATGAAACCAAGCACTTAAAGGAACATGTCCATATGTTTAACTAGAGGATCACAGAGATGTAGATGAACTTTGAGAGCTCAAGAAGACTGCTTCCATTGCTAAAGAGGTAATTAGTTGAATGACTAGACTCCCTCACTACGATTATGGCCGATTGGGACAAGAGCATAGTTCAACTTGTGCATTTGGGAGAGAAGGTCATCTAGTTGGACAATTGGTAGGAGGATAGGTTCACTTAGATGTTGAATTAGTTGCAACAAGAGTTGGAAGAGAATGACGAGGAATTGGAAAATCTCAAAGAATTTGTCCATGAGCACAAAGAAGAAAAGCCACCTTACATTTCCATCGTCGAAGCCAACATCATGGATGATACAATTCTAGTAAGATCTGTTGGATTGCTATATTCTTTGCAGTGAAAGTCAAAGGTAGAGGTGGATCAACTAGGAAAATTCAAAGTTGAAGTAATAAAAAAAAGTCAAAGGGGCAACTAACAAGAGGTCGACATGCGTGTGGAAACCGACTGAATACCAAATCAAGGTCGACTAGTAATCTGACTTGAAGTTGACAGTAATAAAATCTCAAGATTCACAGAATTTGTAGCCAATGATATGCATGGATCTGTAACCATTTTTGGGCACCTTTCTTTAGTTTTTTTCCTACTGTAAAGCCTATAAATAAGGCGTGTTGTAATGTTGTAAAATCTAATCTTTAGTCAATAATCATTAGAGGTTATTGGTCATGTAGATATAAGCCAAATTGGCTACAAGGTTGGTCTTGTGTAAATAAAGAAGGTATGATGTTGATTGTGGCTTAGCTGTAAATGAAGGTTAGGCATGCAACCTTTTATTCTGAATTAATAAGACAACAAAAGATAAAGACACCCAAGGAATGTTGGTTTTCCCATTTGGGTTTCCAGGCTAAAATGTGTCTATTATGTGTTTTCTTTATCATTTGTTTTCTAGCTTAATTCTTTCTTCCTCTCTTCTACTAGGTTTAACGTGGAATTATAAATTTCCTAACACGTGGTATCAAATTTTTGTTTAACAACCTTGGATATGACCTAAATCCTAGGTCCATTAAGAGTCGTAAGTCAAATATATTTAAATTTGTTCTTAAATAATGGCAAGTAGTTCGAGAATAGAGATCGAAAAATTCAATGGCCAAAATTTTGAGCTTTGGAAGCTTAAAATTGAATGTCTCCTTGTAGATCGAGAACAACGGGAAAAAAAATGTCTAGGTACCATTACGAAAAGTATGTCGAGGGAATAATGGGAGAAACTTGAGAGAATGGAACGAACTACGTTTTGACCATGTCTTGCAAATTTGATATTTCTAAGTGTCTCAAGTGAAGATTCAAACAAGAAACTATGGGACAAGTTGGGAAGCTTGGATCAGTCAAAATCCTTGGTAAATAATTTTTTCCTTAGAAATAAATTCTATCTTCTGAGGATGAGTGAGGACAATTTGGTAACTGAAAATTTAAATGCGTTTAATACCATAATAAGCCAATTATCTTCTATGGATATTAAAATCACCGAGGAGGATAAATGTATTATCCTATTATTTTCTTTGCTAGACTCCTAGGATAACATAGTCGTGGATATATGGAGTAATTCTAATACATTAGAGATAGAAGACATGGTTTCATCTATACTCTTAGAAGAAATGAGAAGGAATAACATGGAAGGGTTGACCAAAGATGCATTAGCGATGAGAGGTCAACCGATTGATAGAGATAAAGGCAAATTCTCTGGTAGAAAGTCTAAGTTGAAGGATAGATCTAAATCCCCTGTTCAATTGACAAGAAGATGTTGGAGATGCATTAAATATGGAAATTATAAAATGGAATGTAATTCGAAGGCATTAAATTAATTGGAAGTCAGTACATGATCTGATGAGAAGCAGTCAATTGAGAGAAAGATTACTCTAGATAAAGGAGGTGATGTGTATCTGGCGTCAACTAGTACACAATCAGATCAACATGTTTGATTGATCAACTCAGGAGAATCCTATAATATGACACCACATAGGTAATGGTTCTGTGAATATGAACAATATGAAGGAGGAGATGTGTTCTTGGGGGACGAATCCACAATCAAAATTGTCAGACGGTGAAGAGTTTGACTGATACTACATGATAGGAGGAGTAGAACCCTTCCAGGTATGCTACATATTCCGGTTTTGGAAAGAAACCGAATATCTATCAGTAAGATGAGTGATGCAGGAGTGCACACTCTATTTCATAAGGATACGTGCAAGATGGTTAGAGGTGTGATGGTCTTAATGAAAGGACTTCAGATTGGAACCTTATACAAGTCATTAGGGAATGTCAACTCGACTGGATGCAACAACATCATTGTTGTTGAAATCAACTTGAATTCGACTTGACTCGACTCAACTTGGGCCAAATTGATTTAACCAACTCGACAAGGCTTTGTCAAGTCAACCCGACCATGATATGGCATGAGAGGATGAGACACATTGGAGAAAAAGGACTTCGAGCTATGCATAACAAATGTATGGTTGAATATTTTCCTTAATGTAATTTATAAGTTGAATTTTGTGAACATTGTATATATGGAAAAAACAAATTGGGTGAGGTTCCCATCTGGGGTGACAAGGGAGAAGGGGATTCTAGAATTCATTTATAGTGATGTGTTTGGCCCTGTTTCAATTTCTTCACTTGGTGGATCCCTGTATCATGTCTCCTTCATAGATGATTTTTCAAGGAAGACATGGATATATTTCATGACGAATAAATCATAGGTTTTCAAGAAATTCAAAGAGTTTAAGTCTCATGTAGAAAACCAAACATATAAGAATATCAAGGTGTTGAGAACTAAAAACGGTGGTGAATTTAGTGGGAAGGATTTTGAGCTGTTCTGCAAGAAGTGTGGCATAACACGCCAAAATACCACACCATATACCCTACAAAAAATGGAGTTGTCGAAAGAATGAAAATAACGTTGATGGACAAGGAAAGGAGTATGCTCAGTGGTGTTGGGATCACTCAAGAATTATGGGCAGAGGAATTCAAAACTGCAAAATATTTGGTGAATATGTCTCCTTCGTTGGCACTACTCGACTCAACTCCACTTGAGGTATGTTCTAGTGAGAATCCTTCATCTTCACATATTAAAGTATTTGGTTGTGATGCATTTGTGCATGTTCCCAAGGAAAAGAGGAGAAAGTTGAACAAGAAGGAAGTCAATTGTATTTTCATTGGATACAAAAAATGAATGAAAAGATATAAGCTCTGGGATCTTGCATCAAGGAAGAAAGTGCACAATAAAGATGTGTTCCTTAGAGAATATCGAAGGAAGTATGAGTCTGAAGTGATGGTTCAAATAGATAATGATATGAAGAAGGTGATGTTTGAACTAAGGAATGAAGAAGAAGACGATTTAAATGAGTCGACTGAATCATATGAAGAGGTAGAACAACTGACCCCAACTGTTAAGAGGTATGAATGAGTAAGAAAATCAATCAAAAGGTATAGTATGCATGACTTCTATTCTGCATTTGTGTTAACTTCCATTGATGAGGATTCCAATTCAGTCATGGAGGTATTCGACTCGACAGAGGGTAGACCTTGGAAGTACTCCATGGTTGAAGAGATGGAATCCTTTCATAATAATGAGACATGGGATTTATTCAAATTACCAAATGTAATAAAGCATGTCGGTAGCAAGTGGGTATTCAATAAGAAGATAAACACAATAGGTCAAGTCGAGCAAAATTCAAATCTCGACTAGTGGCGAAAGGATATTCTCAAGTCGAAGGAGTTGAATTTGTTGGAGTTACTTCACACACACCTAGGATTTATTTTTACTAAGGTTTTTCCTTGTTTATTAGTCATAATTAGTCATTATCCAGTCTCCTATGTTTTAGGGGAGAATATTCCACCTAGAGAATATTCTCTTTCAGTTGACACTTCAGTTTGACTAGTTGAGTTGAGTTTAGATACTGCATTGGTTTTGTCACCATGTAACATTGGTATCATCACCAACTAATGTGAAATTTCCTTGGGATCATCACCAGATTGGTGCATTACCATTTATTTCCTGAGTTAACTCCTCACTACTCTATGTTCAATCAGTTAACTGAAGACTAGTTGACTAGTTAACTCAACTAGGTTGCAGTTCACTCTCGTAACTGCCTGAGAGACTAGACTAGGTGACAGTTAACTCCCGTAACTGCTGGTGAGTGTCCAGATCACTCTAGAACACCACTATGGCTCATTATTTACTCATGTATCCTATATCTATTGTAAATTATTCACTCTTTGAGTGTGGAAAACGGTTAATGATAATTCTTCCATTCTTTCTCTCCTTCTTCTTCTTTCTTCTATTCTCTCTGCAAATGTGTGTATCATTGTTTAGCTAGATCTATTCTGTGTAGGTTCAACACATTTACATGGTATCATAGCCCACAAAATGCTAAGAAAAAGCTACACCGAATCATTTTTTGCAGGTACAAAAGATTGAAGACAACAAAAAGATGGATTATTCGTCGGAAATGCTTCTCACGCCTCATAACTATTTGGAATGGAAGCCAAAAATTTTGTTTCATCTTAGATGTAGAGGCTTGTACCAAATTAATATGGCAATGGAAGTAGAGCCTGATTCTGCCGATGAGAAAAATGACTTTCTCAATAGACAAGATATGGCCATAGGAAGTATCGACATGTCTGTTTCTCCCGAACTTTTCCATCAAGTATTTGAAGAATCACAAGAATCAACTCCAAATGAATTATGGACCAGATTGGAGGTTATATTTGGGAATAAATAATATTTTGAATATTTCATTCAGGAGGTCGAACAGATAGAGCCAGAAGAGAAGCCATCAAAAGATCAAGCCTCTTATTATGAAGAGTTTTCTACAAAAGTATTTGCAGAAATTTGTATTCCATTAATTAAAGATGATGTCTACTCCATTTCAGATTTTTTTTCTTCTGAAATTCATGTGGAAGATACATGGCATGCATCTCAGGAGTCACATGCAGACACTTTTGCATGCACCATGCATGCATCTCAAAAGTAAAAAAAGGATCCGCGTACATCAGACGCCATTATGATATTTCTGAGAAAAATTTGCAGAAAAAAATTGGATATTTGAATTCCTCTCGGGAAAATATCCAATTTAAAAAAAAAAATCATCCGAAATGGAGTCCAGAAAGTGAAGTTATGATTGTTTTAAAATCAACCAAATTTCAACATTTTTCTGGAAACGACCGCACGATTTTCAAAATTTCATCCAAAATTTATTTGGATATTTTTCATTACAAGAAGATAAAGTGGATATGTGTGGGCATTGAAATGGTGCATATACTTCATCATATCCATGCAAACATCTACATATTCAACAAAATATTCAACGAGCACAAACTTGCACAGTTGCGAGGTCTTCTTGGAGTGAAGGACAGGGTTGCTTAGCAACTGTTTTTTGTTCCTTCTCATTTTTTATTTTATGCAT
>JZKD02S0586594.1:253023-268289 GCA_000966675.3 Picea glauca
CACGTGATCACCTGGATCTTCGTTAGGCTTGGCCTCGAACTTTGGAATGTCCAAAGGCAACTTCGTTGGCATAGGAGGCCAACGTGGATCGTGACAGATAGGATCATTTAACAACTGTGTCAAATCTGGCAAGTGCAACGTCGCCAAGAATGGTAGTTTTGGTTGCTGCTGATAGCCTGGATAAAGGGGTCCTGGAGTGTGACTGGCACCAGGTTGCCAGGAAAAGTTTGGCTGCTAGTCCGGGTTCTGGTAGAAACCGTGGCCCTGACCAGCGTAAGGGTTTTACATCTGAGGAGACATCATTGGCTGATTCCCCATGTAGGACATAGGATGTTGGGCGTTCATCGTGTTTGACAGACTTTGGGACGGATTACCCCATGCCGGTCCTGATGGAAGAGGCATAGAAGTCTATCCGGGGTTCCATTGACTGTGGAAAGAATTACCCTAGATCAGAATTCCAGAGGAAGGAACGGATCCTTGTCCTGAGTTCCAAGGTCCTTGTATATGTGCCCCCAGTGCAGGAATAGTACGCTGTGCTAGTGTGGACTGTCCAAAAACGGGTGTGCCCCCAGCTGGGAAAGCAGTGGATGTGAAGGTGTTATTACCAAACGTCCCGTTCCAAACAAACGGTGACGAACCTACCGGCTGAGTTTGTGCAGGTGTTCCTTGACTCCTTGCTCCAACTGGACTCGTGTGTGCAAGCTGCCCGACGGATTGTTGATGCGGACCACCAAGCGAAGGGGACGAAGGAGGGATGTGACCTCCAGCGTAAGGAAATGCATTGAAAGGGACAGGAATGCCCCCAAGTTGACCTTGCAGGGGAGCGTGAGAGCTCCCGGCCCCCAGACCCAAAGGCTGTAAAGTGGAGTAAGTGAGTACAGGACTTGTACCCGAACTAGGCATACCGTATGAAAACGGTGGGCCTATCGCACTAGGTGTGTAAGGAGGTGTGGCCACCGCAATAGATGGGGTCGGTCCACTATGTGACGTAGTTACGGTCGAGACCGTGGTGGCCTGGACCGTCGACAAAGGCAGGTTAGGAGAAGCTTCTCCTGTGGTGGCAACAGTGATGGGAATGGAAGAAATCCCAATTGAAGTAACAGAGTTTGGTTCCATCACTGGGTTGGGCATTGACAGGCGTTCGTAAAATTGAATTGGCACAATAATGTCCGGCCAAGTATCAGTGTTTGAGGTTTCAACCGATCCAAGATTGGCGATTGATTCCTCCGGGAGTTTTTCGGGCTCAAAAGCCCCGGTTGCTTCTAAAGACCCTTGATGGTCTAGCTTCCGCCTCAATGGTGGCGGGGGTGGCTCCAGTATAACCGGCGGTAGGCCCAGAAGCCTTCGTGACCGGCGGAGCTCTGAATCCTCCACTGTGTGAGAAGATTCACGACATGCTAAGGTATTCTACACGAACAAACAGTAACACTCGCTAAAAGAAATCCCCTAGAAGATAGATCAAGCAAGCACTAGACTAGTTGGAAGAACAGTTACAACAACCAACACTAGAGCAACTTACCGGTGCAAGTGCAACTCGAATATGGAAGCATCCTTTGGGTATACTCTGCAAAGCGTGGCCCAATGTCTGTCCTAGGTACCGCGGTATACCCCCGCAGTCACCCGTGTATGTCCCTAGAAAATATTGGCAACTAGTTTGCCAGCATGTGAACAGTCACCAGGCGGGTACAGTCGACAGTCGGTAGACCACAATGAGCAGGGTATCAAGCCTGAAACCTGTCAAGGGTATCGAGAGAAAATGGTCAGGAAGACGACTGAGGACCTCGAACGGATTCGAGACCCACGAAGCTCCGTGGCAAATGCAAATAATGGAATCCCTTAACAAATCCTCGATATGTGTTCTCCACAACGCTCAGTCCAGCTTTGGAGGGGTTATCTCCGCTACCTTTCCTTACGCAACCTCATGTTTAGCCCCTGTGTTAGAGGGGGGTCCCGGATAACTTTTCGTAACTAGACTTCTACACTCCCTATTGACAGACTCCAATGTTTGGTTTGAGTGGCCTTGGAGAAATTTACTCTCCAACCTATTCCAAGGCCCTATTCCTGAGCTAGTGTATGCACCCTACAAATAGAAAAGTCTACTTGATTTTAATTAGCGTTTCTTTTAATGGGATTTTTAAGTCACAAGGTACGAAAGTGAAACTGATGGTGTGTAAAAAGACTCAAAGCAAAATGAACAAGAAATGGTTGGAAACAAAAACTTTTACAAACAATGTAAAAACCAACAAATTTTCAACAAGAAAGACTTCTTTTCTTTTCAAATTTACTAAGATCTCATGCAGTAAATATAAAGGACTTTCGCTCAGATTTGTGAGCTACTTATATTCTAAATGCACTGCAAAAACTTATGCAAAAAGACTTCTTCCTAGCTACTGATGCAACAACACAATCTTCAAACCAAGAAGAAAATGAAACAAGATATATTTTTTTTATTTAATTGCAAAACAATGCAATTTAGGGAAAATGACGACAAGCAAAAAACCAAGAAAACAAAATAAAGTTCTGGCTTAAAGCACAGATCGCAAAAGAATCAGAGCAGAGATGCAAAAAAGAAATCCAGAAAGCACCAATTCTAAAACTTGTCTAAAAACCATAAAACAACAAATTTCTTTTTGTCTTCCCTATCAAAACATTAAGTACGCAAAAACAAGCTAAGGATATGAGGCTCTAACTTACTGACTGTGCTCCCTAGAATTCAAACCCTGAAAGGAACACTTCTCACCACAGGAGGGGATGACTGCCCCACCCAGGCTGAAAGACAACCAGACAGGCCCGCGAATGTCACTGAGATAGAACACGTTCAAACGCGTGCTGAGCTACAACAGCACGCGGGTACCCGCGGGCTAGGCTTAAACAGGCTGCGGGTAGTTATAAAATCAAAGAAAAAAATCAAACACAGGCAGTCCAGACCTGAAAGAGGCCTTTGGTATTGAGAACCAGGGTCTCTGAAAGGCTTGGATGCTTCTACTTCAACAGAAAAGGAAAATTCACAAAAAGAAAACAAATGCAAAGAATAACCAACACAATCAGGCAGACTGAAAGCAAGACCATAAACCAATCAAGACCCAGACAAGATCCAGGAAGCCCCCTGAGAAGGTAAACTTCTGACAGGGAAGAGGAGACTGCCTCTTAAGCTTCCTGGGCTCTACACGCTACTAAAACCACTACAGCAGGCGTTCACACACGGGCTGTAGAAGGTTAGGGCGCGGTTTACATGCGTGTAGGCCTTCTGCAGGCCGCGTGTACCTCTGTGTGTCCCGAGAATGAGTGTCAAGCAATAGTCAAGGAAAAACTGGTATTGATAACCAGGTTCCCTGCTAGCTTTTGACCTAATAGAAAACAAAACAACAAAGAAACAAAAACTGTACTTCTTTGAACTACCCAAGAACCTTTAACTAAATCTGGGAAACCCTAAGAGTAAAATATCCCCAGTGGAGTCACCAATTCTGTTGTTGGGAAATTATACCCTACGGACTAACAAGTTAGGGTTTAAACTTGCATGCATATCATGACCCTTCAAGAATAACTTTTAACCTTCTACCCCAAACCTAAAACCCTTTTTCACATGCAAACATGGGAAGAACCAACTAACCTTTTTATCGACGGTTGGTGTAGATCCTCCATTGAGCTTTATCCCGTTGCTTCTGTCGCTCCTTCCAAAAAGTGATCCTGCAATCAAGACAAAACTACGCATGCATGCTATTGTTATACTAGAGGATTAGAGATTAAACATAAATCAAATGAAACACATAAGACTCGTGCATTTGGGACGGGAAAAGTATCTTTTTATTAATCTCAAGATGAATCAACTTACAATGATTACAGAGACCGGCCACCATTCCTTGATCCTGATCCTGGGCTCCTCCTCTTCTTTGTCCTCCAACTGCTTTGCTTGAATTCTCCTAAAGCTCGAGGAAAGGCTAAAGGGTTGGGAAAAAACGGATTCGGCAATTGGGCAGAGTTTCTTTGCTATGATTTTCCTCTTTTGAATAGTACCCCTACCCCTTCTTTTATAGGCTGGAAGGAGCTAGGGTTTTAGACGAACTCTCGGCCATGCATGGCTGGGAGTTCTAGTTAACTGACCCAAGGATTTTCGTCCCGGCGGAAACTTTCCTGATTTTTTTCTTTGTTAGGTAAACGCTGGCTTTAGTGGGCCAGCCCGTGTTCCAACACGTGCAGTATAAGGCTTGCCCGCGTTCCAACGTGCCCAGCAGTGGGTTAGGGCGCGGGTTACTTGGTTTGAGAGGTTTTCAAAGAGCTTGTTCAACATGGCTTTGGCAATGAAGGGCAATGAGTTGGCCTGATGCCAGGTAAGCATGGATGGTGTAATTTAGGGTTATAACAAATATAGATTTGGATTAAAGAGCACTGATCCACATCCTGTTGTAAGAAAGGTTACCATAGGTGGGACTTGTGAATAGTCTGGTGGAAGATAAATGTCAAATACAAAGAATCCATTTTGTGTTTTGTCTCCACATAAACTGTTCTTTAGGAACAACAACCTCCTCCTCTGAAGTAACTTCATCATCTTCTTCACATGATCCAAAACCATTAGCATCTTCCTCTTGAATCCTTTCTTGTTGAAGTTCTACAATGTTAGTCTCTTCTTCTTCTACTTGATGCCATAGTTTAAGCTCTGTACACTATGTTTCAATAATCTCTGTACACAGTGTTAGTCTCTTCTTCTTCATCACAGTCATGCTACCATCATGATCACTACTATATATTATTTTCTATCCAAGTCTATTGTATAATTACACTCACACTCTTCTACAGTCTAATATTGTGGATGGTGTGATTACATCAGTGCCAATTCCATCAATGCCAACCTGTATTGACATATTGCCAACAATCTCCCCCTTTGGCATTGATGGAAATATTGTCTTCATTCTCCCCCTTTGACATCAAGGGAAAAATTTTGAATGACTCCCTCTGACTTTGATCACTGTCTCCCCCTGAATTGATGCGATGTATTATTTTCTTGATAAATTAGATTGGAAGAGAGATTACTCCCAATATTTTCTTGAGATATTCAAATACATATCTTCTTAAGGGTTTTGTGAAAATGTCTGCCACTTGTTCTTGTGTTAGGATATATTCCAATTTAATGTTCTTATTTTCAGTCCGATCTCTTAGATAGTGGTATTTTATGGAAATGTGTTTTGATTTGGAGTGATGGATAGGTTTCCTGAAGAGACTTATAGCACTTGTATTATCACAGTAGATAGTAGTAGGTTCTTCAAACACTATTTTGATGTCTTGTAAGGTTTATTTCACCCATTCCACTTGTGTGCAAAATTTTGTTTCTGCAATATACTCAGCTTCAGTGGTAGATAGAGAAATTGAGGACCGTTTCTTTCTTATCCAAGCTACCATTGATTCTCCCAAGAAGAATTCTCCTCCACTTGTACTTTTTTTTTCATATACACAACCTGCCCAATCTGCATCTGAATATGCCTTTAAAGTGAATGAATCCTTGATAGGGTACCACAAACCAAGATCTACGGTTCCTTTCAAATACCTAAAGATTCTTTTTACAACTTGAACATGGCTCTCTTTTGGTGTTTCTTGGAATCTAGCCACCATCCCAACAAATTTCTTGACATCAGGTCTGGAAGTTGTTACATAGAGTAAACTCCCAATCATTGATCTGTAGTTTTTTTGATCTATAGCTTTGGACTCATCTTCCTTCCTTAGTTTACATCCAACTGTCATATGTGTACTAACAGGTTTGAAATCCTTTAACTGGAATTTCTTAAGCATATCTTTAACATACTTGGATTGATGGATAAAGAATCCTCTTTTGGAATATACTATTTGTAATCCTAGAAAGAAATCCAGTTCACCAAGCAAGGACATTTCAAATTATTGTTGCATTCTCCTAGCAAAGTCCTTACTCATTTTTTCATCATCACTCCCAAATATAATATCATCAACATATACTTTCACAATAATCATGTTATCACCAATAATTTTACAATAAATATTGTTGTATGTTGATCCTCTTTTGAGGCCTTGTACTTGTAAATAAGAATCTAGCCTTGCATACCATGCTCTGGGTGCTTGTTTTATCCCATAAAGTGATTTGTTTAGTTTACATACATAGTCTCCTTTTTTATTTAATTGGAATCCTTATGGTTGCTCATTATATACTTCCTCTTCTAAGTTTTCATTGAGAAATGCTAACTTGACATCCATTTGGTATAATTTAAATTTTTTGTAGCTGGAAAAGGCTAAGAACATCTTAATTGCCTCTGATCTAGCCACATATGCAAAGGTTTCTTCAAAGTCTACCCTTTCAACCTGAGCATACCCTTTATATATCAATCTGGATTTTTTCCTGATTACTTTCCCATTCTCATCAACGTTTTTTTATACGCCCATTTAGTTCCAATGACATTCTTATTTTTTGGTCTTGGAACTAGTTCCCAAGTTTGAGTTTTTTCAATCTGGTCCAATTCTTCATTCATAGAATTGACCCAATTCTCATCTTTGCATGCCTCTTTGATTGAGCTGGGCTCAATATGTGAAAAAAATGTTATTTTTGTCTAATACAACATTTGTCTTCTTGTCTGCACTCCATCTCTTTTATTTCCAATAATCAGTTCTTCAGGATGATTCTTTTGAGTCATTCTTGAAGGTGTCTTTGTGTCTCTTCTTGGGGATTCTTATCTTGTCTCTTCTTCTCAAATATCTTCCTCGTCTTCACTAGTATCCATATCATCTTCTTCATTTTCTTCTTTATTCTCTTCTACTTCGTCTTCTTGTGTACCAACTGACTCATCATCATTTTCATCTTCATTGTCAAGTATAGTCTCTTGATGTTTGACCCTTATTGTTTTTAAATCATCCACCTTGACATCTGCACTTTCAACAATATTATGTAATCTAAGATTGTAGAATCTATATTCTTTCTTGATAGAATCATATCCAAGAAAGATACCTTCATCAGATATAGCATCAAATTTTCTGATATTATCATCAATCCATTTGATGTAACACTTACTTCCAAAGACCTTGAAGTATTTTACCGAAGGAGCTCTCCCAAACCATAGTTCATAAGGATTATTATCACTATTAATCCTGAGTTGACCTTTGTTCAAGATGTATGTTGTTGTGCTTACAGCTTCCCTCCAATATCCATTAGATAATATTGCTTCATTCAACATAGTCTTTGCATCCTCCTAGACTATTCTATTCCTTCTCTCAGCAATCCCATTTTGTTGAGGTGTTTTGGCAACAGAGAATTGTCTTTTGATTTCATTATTTTCATAGATCAGGTCAAACTCTTTTGAGGTGAAATCACCACCTTTGTCTGATCTAAGACATTTGATTTTTGTCTGTTTTTCATTTTCAACAAGGGTGTTAAAATCTTTGAATTTGTTAAGTTCTTCTGATTTTTCTTTGAGAAAACATACCCAACCCATTCTAGTAAAATCATCAATGAAAAACATAAAGTAGGACCCTCCTTGTAAACTCTTGGTCCTTGTAGGTCCATAGAGGTCGGTGTGAACAAGTTCTAAAGGTTTTGAGGTTGAGTATTCTTTTGTTTTGAACCTTATTCTAGTTTTCTTCCCTAGTTGACAATGTCTACACATAGGATTTGAGGGCTTTATGATCTTTGGCAAGTTACTTACTGCCCCAAGATTGCTGACTTTCACTAAATTTTCAAAGTTAATGTTCCCCAACCTTCTATTCCATAGCCAACTTTCATCTACTAAATTTATATGACACTCCTCATTCAATTTTGTATTTAGTATATATACATTCTCGAAAGTTCTAGGAGCAGTACCAACCAATTTTCCTTAGTCCTCTCTCCTAATATCACATTTATGGGAATCAAAGATGAAAATGTGCCCATGATCACAGGTTTGGCTGACACTTAATAGGCTAGGTTTCAGTTTTTCAACAAGCAACACATCCTTGGCTTTGTCTTTTCCCAAAATCACAGTTCCTTTCCCAAGTATGTTACCTGAAGCATTGTCACCAAATGTAACTTTACCCTTTTGTTTTTTTAAGTTCAAAAACTTGTCCTTATTTCCTGTCATATGTTTTGAGCACCCATTGTCAACATATCAGAGATCTTCTTTATCTTGGTCTTTCAAGAAAATAAGCAGAGATAATTTTAGGGGCTAAATTTCACTCATGAGCTAATTTTCCATGGTTTTCCCCCCAAAAAGATTAGCTATTCTAAAAATGATTCACCCAAATTCTATAGGATAAAATTATTTTACTGAAAAATCGCCAAAATTTTATACAAACTATATAAAATCCTTAGAAATTTGAATATTTTTACAAAAATATCGCCAAACATTTATAGTTGGTATATGAAGGGTTAGTAAGATTCACCAAGGTTTCTACATTTTAAAATAAATTTCCATCCTTAAAATCATCCCCGGAAATAAGACATTCCTCTTTTGATGTTTTTTCTTTCCAAAGCTTCTTTTGCTCTCTAATAAACTTTGGTTTTTCTGAGACTTCCATTAATCTGCAACTAATGGCTTTATGTCCATAATTATGACATCTGAAGCATTCTAGGTTCCCTTTTTGTAGAGGTGCAAAGGAGTTATAATTTTTTCTTTTAAATTGATTTACTGTTTGGTTATCTGTAAGGTTATAGTTCTTAATCCTCAAGTTTTTCCTTCCATATGCTCTACAATTCATAGCTTTGTGTCTGACATTAGAGCATGCAAAATAATAACCAAAGAAATGCGAGGATACTTGTTTTGATAAAACCTCTTTGATGTTGTCTTATATTCCTTCTTGATGGGTGGAAGTAGTCCTTTGGAGTTCTGATCATTACTTATCTTTTATTCATATTTCTTCTTGAATGTATTGAGGAGAGCAGCTGCATAGTATTTTGAGTTAACTTGGTTTTCTTCTTGAGAATAACCTACTCCATTTTTGCTACTTGAATCCCTTTGTGTGGTAAGAATCTTATCTAATATTTTAGAGCTATTTCCATATCTTGTTTGAATGAGTTTTGCTTCAAGTTATTTTCTTAGGTGAACTAATTATGCCTCCATTCTTTCACAGGTTATTTGTTTCTCTTTAAGAGAATTTTCCAGACTCTCTTCCATCCTATTTTCTTCTAGGATTTGGTTTTTCAGGTTTCTCATGAGTTTCTCCATCTCTTTTTGTTTCTGTTCATGTTTTTCCTTTTGCTCAACTACAAAATTTTTCGGTTGTCTATATCTGTTTTTGTATCTTCTTAATTCATCTAAGGATCTGAGAAGTTTTTCTTCCATATTAACCTTTGCTTCATCTTCTGAATCTTTCTCATGTTCAATTTATTTTATCTCATTAGGCACTTCAATACCTATAAAAAGGACTTCATGATCATCACTATCACTAGACTCCGCTGAATTGTTGTTTTCTTCTTTAGAGTAAAAATTATTTTTCCCTTTGTAAAACCTTTTCTTGTAGTTGGGTTTTCCCTTCTTCTTTTATTGTTTATTTGTGTCTTCTTCATCTTCAGGGTCCTTATTGGGATAGGTACACTTGACTACAAAGTAGCCAACCTTTCCACAGTTAAAAAATTTGAGAGGCAACTTCCCTTTGTACCTCCCTGATCCTTTCTGAAGTTTTTTAATAAAATTGGCTTCTTCTACATCAGATTCTTCATGATGGCTGGGTTGAGTTTTTTGCTTTTGATTTTTTTTTTTATTGAGAACCTTGAAAGCTACCTCTCATTTTGGGAGGCTCTCATGACCTAATATTAACTCATAGGCTGTGAGGATTCCATACAATTCATCCATGGTGAGTTGATCTAGATTTTCTCTATCTTCAAGAGTGGACAATTTAGAATTATACAACATAGGAAGTGTTCTTAGTATCTTTTCAACTAACTCATTTTTTGACACTTCTACTCCCAAACCTCTGATTGCATTAACAATATTATCAACTCTTTCGAAGTACTCTGATATGTTTTCTTCATCCTTCATTTTTAGGCCTTCATATTGTACTTTGAGAGTATGAATTTTGGACCTCTTTACCTTGGACTCTCCTGCATATATAGTTTCCAATTTATACCATAGCTTTTTTGCAGTTTTACAGTTTAGTACTTTATCAAGGATCTTTTTACTCAGTCTAGCTTGTAGTGTGTTTAAAGCCTTTGCATGTTCCCAAAATTTATTCTTGTCTTATTCATCTCTGGGAGTGACTTTTGGAACATCATATCCTTTTTCAAATAATGTCCATACTTCCATTCCAATGGACATTAGATAGTTTTTCATTCTAACACTCTAGAAAACATAGTCTTCACCATCAAATAGGGGGGATTTTGATGACATATTCAATTGTTGATCCATCCCGATGTATATTTCTCTTCAATTGATTTAAACCCTTAGTGAAGATACCCACTCTGATACCAATTGAAGGACCGGATATTGTCATTGAGAAGGGGGGGGGTGAATCAGTGGCATAATGATTTTATCAATTTTTATTTTGTTAATGCAATCAATACTTTAACAAAATATTTATTTTGGAACCCAATTGGGAAAACCACAAACACTTTTCTATTAACTGCAAAATTTTATTTAACAAGTTACATAGAAGGAATATGTTCTTCCTCTTAGATCAACACCCACTGAAGATGCACCCACACCCCTGTTCACCAGCTCCAACTGGTAGGAGGCTTCAAACCCTTGTTTAGTCAGCTACAACTAACAAGGAAGCACCTACTCCCCTGCAGGCTCCAACCTTCCCTAACACCTCCCAGCCTCCCTTTCTTCAACAATATTACAATGATATATGCAGTGTTCTGGTAATCTTCTTTGTCAAGCACTCAACTTCATATGTTTTTCTCTATCTCTTTTCATTAATATTCTATATTCAACAAGAGACACACATTATTTCTTATGATATTTATCAATTATATAGGCCTGTCATCACACCTTTTCACCAAACAATATGTTTGTTCTATAGTTACATAGATTTTCATAACTAACATACCTCTTCATTTTCAGGCCAATAACCTTTGATTATTAATAACATAATTATTAATCCATTGTGTCTATGTTCTTTCTAGGCTACAGAATGATCCTCATTTTCACCATGCCCTTCATCAGCATCAACATCTGTGTCATTGTTTTCTTCAACATCAGAATCCATTCTGTTGGCATCACCATCTTCATATTTATCTTCAGTTTTATGGATCTTCAAAGACTTCATAAATAGAGCCATCATCCTCTACTTGTGATCCACTTTTCCCATGATCCTTGACATTTTATATTAAAACTTTAGTTATTAGTCAATTAACATAATATTATCATTATTCCTATTTGATTCTATTTCATCCTTTTTTTTTTAAATGTATGAATGATTAACCAAGAATCATTTAACTTTTTTTTTAAATAAAAAAGGGGGGAGCCTGCTATATTAGATTATCAAAAAACTGTAACAAGATATACAGAGTCAAGGGTCTGAGTCACCAAAAATGCTACCGGAAACTGGAAACCATCATAGGTGCATAGAAAATAACTGTTGTATAATAGTAGCATCTGTCCTACTCGGAGGAAACCAGGATAGATGTCTATGGTCTAGAAGAGCATAAAACAGTAGCATAAAAAACTAAAAATCCAAGAGATCATAAAAGCCTAGGTACCCGGTGACCTGTCACCATCGTCGGTCTTCCACGTGGACCTAGCCGGAATGGAAAAATACTGCGCGCAGAGGGGGCACTTTCACCGAGCTGGAGCGTTAGAATACGCGTCGAGAAGCATGTCTAGGCGCTGGCCCATGAGGAGGGCCCGATGCTCCAGGTCAGACATGTGGCCTCAGAGCTCGAGCACCAGGGACAGGTGCTCCTCTCGGAGGAGAACGCCATGCAGACTGCCACCCTCGTCGTCGAGCATCCTCTGCTTCGCACCATCCTCCGCATCCTTTCCCATCAAGCAATTTTTATCAACTTCCAACGCCGCTTCAAGGTCCTGCCAGGGAACTTCTTCCACGATGCATCCAGGAAACTCTGCGTCCAAACCCAAAATGGGTTTGCTTTCCTCTCTGCAAGACCTCAGTGTGTCGCAGGGTACTTCCACTGTTGTCAGGTCCTCCAAATTCGGGTCTTCCTCCACAATACAGACGGGATACATATCCTCAGTGCCATCTGCCTTGCTGGCTGTGTCCGCTTTGCTGCAACCATCTCCCTGTTCGGCGATGGTGGAGAGCAGTGTCAGTTGCTCTACCTGAGCCTTCTTTCTAAGCAGGGAAGTCACCATTGCCAGAGCACGTTCGAATTGCTCTTTACGCCACCGCTGCGCCTTGTGGGCGTTCCAAGCTGAGTCTCGGCGAGGTCTTCCTCTTTTCCTAGCCATAGTTTCCTGGGGGTGAGTGAGAGTGCAGAGCATTCGCAGAGAGAAGCACGAAAGCCAGGATGCGGGCGGTGGCCAATTCAGAGCACGAGAAGGTCGGCTCTGTCTCAGCACTCCCGAAGACAGACTGCTCGAATAATCCTTGCCAATGAGCCACGAAAGGATGGTGAGCCAAGGCACTAGAAGCGCGGATCTACACCAGAGCCTCCAAGCGAGGCGCAGAGCCGAGGCCAAAGCATACGAAAACACATAACCAGACGTCGAGAGCCCATATCCGCCTTTAACCTCCATCCTGCTGAGTACACCAAGCTCGTAAATAGTCCCTCGAGGGAGGAGTCCCTCCATCGCTGATCTGCTGCTATGGCCATCCTGCATAGTTAATGCGGATGCATGGGTGGTGGTTGGCAACATTTAAACCTAGGCTTAGTGCTAAGTCTGCTGTCATCCCCTCTCCGCGTGTCACCCCATCCGGGGCATTTAACTGTTTTTTTAACAAGTCACTGTATTTGCATTTTTGCAAGGTTTAACTTTGGTGGACATATGAAAATAGCAGCATGTGAACCTTTTGATAGTTGCGATGGAGATTTAATAGCTCCTGCAATTTCTGCATACGATCCATGTTCGCCATGAACCTTTCATTTTACCAAAATCGTGACAGTTTGAATCTGTGGTGTTGTGTAGGGTTTTGCTTTGTTTTTGGAGAACCTCCACAAATCGCAGTTATGACAAAACTCTGACAGTAATAGCACTTTTCAATTTTTGAAAGTTTATTAACATTGTAGCATGCATTTGGTGACCTTCTAGACTTGGCATTTGTTCCAAAAACTTCGACAGAATTGGCAGTTTCATTCCCAAATGACGTAATAGACTCTTGTAAGCCCATGGTCACTCATATGACTGTCACTCCAGTAGTGTATATAAAAAAAATATTTTTCCAACGTCTTAGTCACTTTGACCAAAAGGTAGGGGGCCTGACAGGTCGTTCCAGGCTCCAGGCTAGTGAGCTTCTTGAGGATTCCAAGCACCTAGAGCCCCCACCATACCCTTTCACTATGCGTCGATATGCTATGTAAAGTGTTGGCTATATAATCCCATACAACCTTTTTCACATTATGAATGTGGGACTAATCCTCAAGGGGAACTTTAATCAACACCATCGATCTCTTGATTGAACGGTTGCTGAGTCTCTACACAATACTCTGTATCGATCATCAGTCTTCATCTGCAAGCTCACGAGCCTCTGGAGTAACTTTCATGACAAAATCCAAAATTTCAAAGATCCCAAAGTTGAAGCTTGCACACAAACTCCCTCGCCAGTCTTGTCAATCTGAGACATTACATTTTTCATATCTTGCATTGCTTCATCCTTGCAATCTTATAAATCATCATCAGTTCCTACAACATGTAACTGAGTTCCTGCTATAGCATGCTCAATCCCCTGTGAAGTAATCTAAATTCCATGTGCATCCTTCAAATCCTTGTGATATTTGTAAGATCCCTTTATTCGAAGCTCCTTCATTAGATGAGGTGTCAATAAAGCACGAATAGTTGTCACAATGGGACCTTGCATTCCACACACCACAATCTCATCTCCTTCATGAAGCACATCTATTATCAGTATAACATCATTGTAGTTCCCAATCCCTCAATCACCTTCACCTCTAGGACAGTACACTGAACTTCACTAATGTACATAAGTGTTTCCTTCATCATCTTTTTTTTCAACTGTATAAGTAACAACAGAAGGTCTGACACACCTTCATCACTGATTGCACTTGTAGGCACAATACTAATGTATTTTCTAACTTCTTTATTTTTGTAGTACAATTCAAAATTCAGTCCTTGTTCCTTGAGCTCTGTAATAATATGACTGAAGTGATGTTCAAATTAATTTTGAACATATTTTGACTGTTGCTTTTTGGTCGAACTTATTGGAGCATTTAGACGAGTCTTTCAACCATATAACTTGTCCACCTTCCTACACATTTTTTCGATGAATACCATAATATTTAATGTCAAGCTTCCTATTGAATTCTTGGTGAAAAAGTGTTTCTAATTTGGTTATAGAGATGCTTCCATGATCTTTGTTTAACAATTATCAACCATTCCTTCAATACTTTAAAATTAGGGCATTGAACAACACCATTTGCTCTTCTTACATTTTTATTATGTAAATAATTGTTAACATCTTTCAATTCTTTTTCTTTTGTCAAGGATGAGTTCTTGTCTTTAGATTTTGGCATGCACTCGTGAAAGGTTGAACTTAAAATTTCCACTTTATCTGTGGAAGCATGATGGCTATTATTAATTCTAAATGGAAACGTTTTAGAGACTTCTTCCATCCATTTCTTATCTTCAACTAAATCAAGTATTGCATCACTGTTTAACCTTCCAATCTATTCAAGAATGTAATTGTGCATCTTCTTTGTAGTTATTCCTGAAGCATGCCTCCTAACACACACACTATCATCAATTCCATTACATCTGATCAAGCTCTTAATTGAGACAAGAATTTGTAGAAAAGTTGACTTCCCGGGTTTCTTTCCTGGACCACTCCATGTTCCAAGCAAACTTAAGCAGACCTTTCCATTGGAATATATATTTGGATTAAAGAGCATTGATCCACATCCTGTTGTAATAAAGGTTAGAAAAGGTGGGACTTGTGTATATTCTGGTGGAAGATAAATGTCAAATACAAAGACTCTATTTTGTGTTTTGTCTCCACTGTTGATTAAGGTTGGTTGTCATCGATGTCAACCCTTGAAGAAAGACCCGTAGCACAAAGGTTTGGGTAATGGAACCAATAGTGTTTGATGTAAATCTGACTCATTTTTTTTTTCATGGTTGATAAGAAGTAAATATGGATGAACTCCAAAGTGGTCCCCTTATGGTGAAAGCCCTCACGGGAAGACGCTTTGTGGAGTAAGAGAACCCATG
>JZKD02S0586628.1:5031-16098 GCA_000966675.3 Picea glauca
AAAAGTACCAAGATATATGAAATATTATACAATGAGCCATTTCAAGTCATACCTCCCCATTTATGGAGGCTTTTGGCCCCCGAAAGATTTTATTGAATGAGGTGAGGAAAATTTTCCTCTACCTTCTCCCTGTAGTATCATTTTGACTTTCCTAGAAGTTTCCTTTCAACTCGATCTGCCAAAGGTCATGCTACCCCTGTCTGGTAGTTTTGGACTTCTACAAAACTGTATATTTTTCCAACCCTACCTGAGCTTCTAGTGCTAAGTCCTCTGGTAGATAGGAACTGCTTAGTTTTCTGATCCAACATGGAAGGCTCATTGAGTTTCAGCTTTTCCACATTCACTAATCAGTAAATGCACATATATGGGAGTAGAATAAGTCTGTAAGAATTATTACCCACCTTCTCCAACATTTCAAAAGGGTCATACCATAGCCTTGATATTCTTACCAGGACCCTATAGTCATTCTTTGTTTAGCCGCAACCAAAATCTATGTCCCACCTTGAATGTTTTCTCAGTTATGTGTTGATCATGTTAAGCAGTTGTACATTTCTTGTGACTTCTTTAGTGTCTCTTATACTTGCAAATGGATCTGCCTAATATTTTCAACAAATTTCTCTGCTTTTAATTATTCTCCTATGATGTCTTCCCTCATTCCTCCTTATTGTCCATATACAACATCTAAGGGCAAAGGAAAATACCCAAATCAAGTTTTGAAAGGGAACTTGTCGGTAGAAGTATGGACTACTATGTTATAAGAGTGTTGAATATAGATCAAAGTTTCATCCTAGGTCTTTGGATGCTTATGATTGTAACCCCTCAAAATTTTAACCAAAGTCTTGTTGACTACTTATGTTTGCCCATTTGTCTTTGTATGAAAGGTTGTAGATATCTTCAAGTTGGTGTCCATCTTCTCCCAAAGTGTAGTCCAAAAGGCATTGAGAAATATGGTATCCCTATCTGAGATGGTGTTCCTTGGTATCCCAAAGTGCACCTAGACCTGGTCAAAGAACATATTTGTTTCTTCTCTTCCTTTGATGGTCCTCTTACAAGGCATAAGAATGCACATATTATTGAACCTATCAACTACCACAAATACATAGTCATGTTCCTTCTTGGTTATTGGAAAACGACCCAAAAAATCCATGAAAATGTTTTCTGAGGGTCGAGTGGTTACAGGTAAGGGATGGTATAAACCTTTATTTTATTATTGGGCTTGCTAGTACAATGAATTATGCATCCTCTAATATATCGAGCTACATCTTCTTGCATTTTGAGCCAATAAGCATACCTTTGTAAGTTGGAAATTGTCTTCCCAACACCAAAATGCCCTGTAACCTTGGAGGTATGAGCCTCTTTGATAATCTACAATATTTTACCTTTAGGGACAAAAACATTTTCTAGCTTATAGAACAACTCATTCTAGAGATTATAGTCATCCTTACCGTCACTTTCTTCTACATGAATTTGCCCCCCTAGTTGTTGAAACACTTCTTGAAATTCCTCATCTTCTGTGTATGCCTCTTTGTATGTGTCATGGGTAAAAGGATCCATGTGCATAAGAGTTCCAAAATCTATAATCTTGGATGTGGGTGGCCTTGAAAGAATGTATGCCAACTTATTAGTGATGTCCCTCTTATATTTGATGACTAGATGAAATTGTTGTAAAAACCCCATTCACTTGTAATGTCTAGTTTGTTGAGGCTTACTTTAGTCCTGCAAATACTATGGTAGTTGGTGATCAATGTGGATAATGGTTTCCTTTCCCATCATATAGTGCTTCCACTTATTAATAGATTGAACCAGGGCATATAATTCCTTATCATAGGTAGGGTAGTTTAAGACTCCCCCATGAAACATTTCAGAATGATAGTATACCGACTTACCTCCCTACATCGAGACCATAGCATATCCACTTGCATTTGTATCCACTTCAAAAGGATTATACAAGTTAGGAAATGCAAGGGAGTGAATTGTGTAAAATTGGTTTGACCGAAAGCGTATTTATAAAATTTGGCACCAACTGAAACAAAACGACACATCCCTTCATTTTTTCCCGCCCGAAGGAATTCTCTCACCAACCTTTCGGCCGAAAAAACTATTGTTCGGCCGAAAAGTGAGGAATCTATTTATTTTCCACGGATTCTTTAAAAAAAATATATTTCGGCCGAACAAAATATGTTTCGTCCGAAAGATTGTTTCGGTCGAAAACCTACAAATAGGATTATTTGCAGGAACCTTAGAATTCCCTCCAACTTACTTGAACTTTGGAGGTTGTGGACTCCTGCAAATACTCATAATTTAGTTTCGAAATTGATTCCAACATTTGCAAAATTGAATCTACTTTCAATGGATATAATTTGTTTTCATTTTCATTTTTTTTATTATCTAATTTATTTAATTTTATAAAAATTCACTGCATAATATTTTCAGGTGACATTATGATTCAGTGAAATGGAATATCCATATCTCTAAAAATACACAGTGGAAAATTATGAAAAATTTATATTCAAAATCCTTAAATTGTTCTCTTCAAAAGTGTATTTTTAGATTTTAATTTTAAGTAAAAATTAAGATAGATACAAGGTGGGGGAAAACATGTGTTTAAAAGATGCAACTTTTTCACCTTGGTCAACTTCAAAAAATTCTAGAAATTATAGTATTCATCCGTTAGATTCAAAACTATAGTCATAAGAAAATAGAGTCTCTGTAGATTATTGCAGTATATTTCGTTTGTCAAAAAGAAAAGTTTAATAATAGATACATTTTTGGGGGAAAACATAACTCGTTATCATTCCTTTCATTTGTAAGGAACATACTGTGAAACAATTGTCAAATTGACATATCAAATATCAATAAAAATAATTTGAAAAATAGTCAGTAGAAAGCTAACTAAATTATTCACAAGTTCTGTTTTTACTATAAAGTGAAATTCTAAATAAATAAATAAATACTTTTGTTTATCGGAAGTTGAAGAACTTGTGAAAATATAGTTTTTTTCTCATAAAACAAGCAAAATGGACACCCATCTTCATGATTTTACCCAAGGACATGTGCTTGAATGATCTTTTGTTTCATCTCATCCAAATCTTTCTGCTAATTCTTTCCCCACTGGAAACTCTTACCTCTGGATGTTATGGCAAAGAGTGGTGAAGCTATCGCTGAAAATGATGTTATGAACTTCCATAGGTGTTATGTTTCCCCCAAAAAGATCTTAACTTCAATGACATTAGTAGGAATTGGCAACTTGAGGATGACCTCCATCTTCGTGGGATCTATCTTGATTTCCCCTCCACCAATCATGTACCCCAAATACATCAATGAATACTGAGAAAACTCACATTTATTAAGGTTAGCTAGTCATTGATGCTTTTTCAGAGTCTCTAACACCTACATGAGATGTGATATGTGCTCCTACCATGTAGATCTATAAACTAATATGTCGTCCATATACACCATTACAAATGAGTCTAAATAGGGATGCAATACATCATCCATCAATCACATAAATGTAGTTGGTGCATTACATAAACCAAAAGGCATGACCAACCATTCATACAAACCTTGTCTTTCCTTGAAGGTGGCCTTACAGGTGTCTTCTTCTTTAACACGAACATGGTGGCACCCTGATTTACCATCCAACTTGGTGAAGCACTTGGCATGTTGTTGTTGATCTAACACATCATCAATCCCGGGAAAAGGGTATTGACTCTTGAGTGTGATCTTGTTCAAATCTCTATATTTGATACACATTTTCCAACTCTCATCCTTTTTTGGGTACTATGATGATAGGTGAGTTGCTTGGTTGAATTACTCCTTTCTCTAGCAGCTAATGCAATTGTTTCTTCACTTTGTATGCTTTCATAACAAACTATCTATACAACCCAATATTTGGTAATAGGGAGTTAGACAACAATTACATCTCATGCTACACTCCCTTCTTAGGTGGCAACCCTTTAGGCTCCTGGAACACTCTTCTATATGCCTACAACAAGTCCTATAACTATTATTTATGCTCTTTAATTAGTACATACCTCTAGGGATGCCTTTACACTTACTAATTCATCACCTGATTGATTCTCTCTTAAGAAAAGGAACACATACTTCTTAACTGATCAAGTCTTTGTCTTGATTAGCACTTTCCAAAGAGATCTTGGATTTAACTTTGTGTGTGTTGATGATGTAATATTTTTTATCCTTGATCGAGCGATATTGGTTTTCTCTCCAAATGAATATCACATCCCTCATACACATGTAAGGGCTTCCAAACACTACACCACACACATCAAGGGGTAATACATCTAACCCCACTTCATCAATAAAATATTATGCACTTATAGAAAATTTGATATTACATTGTTTCATGACCTTCCCAATGGACATGGGCTAGGATGATCATAAACTTCCATTCCAAGTTTTTTGACCAGATCATCTACTATGAGGTTGGCATGTGAACCAAAATCAGATAGAAAATCCACCTTGGTCTTTTTTACTTGCATCCTAATGTGAAATATTTTATCCATCTCCTTCTCTTCCTTGTGATGTAGGATACTCAATTTCACCTCTTTCTACATTGAGTTACATAAANATCTGTAAACTACCAAGGATATTCTACTGCAATAATTTGTCACCAAAAATCGTGTATTATGCTAAAATCTTTTATTATGCAGGTTTGTTTCCTTAGATCTCATATTTATTATCACTAGCTTATTGCTCAAATTAATGAAAATAACTGAAATATGAAAATGAAAGAACAAGCAAATGAAAACACCATCGACACAAATGAACACAAGATGTATCCTGAGAAACCTGAAATGAGAGAACACCCAACGAGAAGGTGAGGCATGTGTTATGCTCTCTTTTCTTTGGTTATGAAAATGCAAATACAAAGAAAGGGGCACTCACTATGGAGTTTCCCTTGACATTGTGGCTTGACTGACTACTACATAATATTATTCATCCTCTATTATGCTCTCAAATCCCACTCCTAGATGCTCTACTCAACTATGGAACAAGTACAATGCTAAAATAATGGAATCCCCTCTCCTCCTAGTGGCCAAATATTTAACATAGTCTGAAAGTGGTCTATGGTTAGGGTTTTTGCATACCTCAACCCTCAATTAGTGTTAGTTTTGGAACTTGTAAAATATTTTTGAAAGTCCACAAATGGATATCCCCACATCTGTGAGTAATGGGGCAGATGTGACATCCAATGTGGCATCCACTCAATACCATGGGCATCAACAAGGTAAGTCAACTTGTGGAAGACATATCTTCTACATACGAGCTTTGATTGAGATGATTTTCACATCGTTGGAAAGGTATCAATCTGTATAATAGCATCAAGGGGTTGATTGTTATGCTCACAAATTTGTAACCCCAAAAAGTTTCATTTTATGCCTTAAAATGGCTTTGGAAGGTTTCGGGCCCAAATCTCCAAACTGGTACCTGCCACTAAAATGGGCCCTACAAGCCAACTCCTCCAATCTCTCCCCCCCCCCAAAAATAAAATAAAAAAAGTACCAAGATATATGAAATATTATACAATGATCCATTTCAAGTCATACCTCCCCATTTATGGAGGCTTTTGGCCCCCTAAAGATTTTATTGAATGAGGTGAGGAAAATTTTCCTCTACCTTCTCTCTGTAGTATC
Organism: Picea glauca; assembly: GCA_000966675.3. Taxonomy (NCBI): domain Eukaryota; kingdom Viridiplantae; phylum Streptophyta; class Pinopsida; order Pinales; family Pinaceae; genus Picea; species Picea glauca. Next base: position 10,686 of record JZKD02S0586628.1, read on the forward strand.
ATTTTGACTTTCCTAGAAGTTTCCTTTCAATTCGATCTGCCAAAGGTCATGCTACCCCTGTCTGGTAGTTTTGGACTTCTACAAAACTGTATATTTTTCCAACCCTACATGAGCTTCTAGTGCTAAGTCCTTTGGTAGATAGGAACTGCTTAGTTTTCTTATCCAACATGGAAGGCTCATTGAGTTTCATCTTTTCCACATTCACTAATCAGTAAATGCACATATATGGGAGTATAATAAGTCTATAAGAATTACTACCCACCTTCTCCAACATTTCAAAAGGGTCATACCATAGCCTTGATATTCTTACCAGGACCCTATAGTCATTCTTTGTTTATCCGCAACCAAAATCTATGTCCCACCTTGAATGTTTTCTCAATTATGTGTTGATCATGTTAAGCAGTTGTACATTTCTTGTGACTTCTTCAGTGTCTCTTATACTTGCAAATGGATATGCCTAATATTTTCAACAAATTTCTCTGCTTTTAATTATTCTCCTATGATGTCTTCCCTCATTCCTCCTTATTGTCCATATACAACATCTAAGGGAAAAGGAAAATACTCAAATCAAGTTTTGAAAGGGAACTTGTCGGTAGAAGTATGGACTACTATGTTATAAGAGTGTTGAATATAGATCAAATTTTCATCCTAGGTCTTTGGATGCTTATGATTGTAACCCCTCAAAATTTGAACCAAAGTCTTGTTGACTACTTCTGTTTGCCCATTTGTCTTTGTATGAAAGTTTGTAGATATCTTCAAGTTGGTGTCCATCTCCTCCCAAAGTGTAGTCCAAAAGGCATTGAGAAATATGGTATCCCTATCTGAGATGGTGTTCCTTGGTATCCCAAAGTGCACCTAGACCTGGTCAAAGAACATATTTGTTTCTTCTTTTCCTTTGATGGTCCTCTTACAAGGCATAAGAATGCACATATTATTGAACCTATCAACTACCACAAATACATAGTCATGTTCCTTCTTGGTTATTGGAAAACGACCCAAAAAATCCATGAAAATGTTTTCTGAGGGTCGAGTGGTTACAGGTAAGGGATGGTATAAACCTTTATTTTATTATTGGGCTTGCTAGTACAATGAATTATGCATCCTCTAATATATCGAGCTACATCTTCTTGCATTTTGAGCCAATAAGCATACCTTTGTAAGTTGGAAATTGTCTTCCCAACACCAAAATGCCCTGTAACCTTGGAGGTATGAGCCTCTTTGATAATCTACAATATTTTACCTTTAGGGACAAAAACATTTTCTAGCTTATAGAACAACTCATTCTAGAGATTATAGTCATCCTTACCGTCACTTTCTTCTACATGAATTTGCCCCCCTAGTTGTTGAAACACTTCTTGAAATTCCTCATCTTCTGTGTATGCCTCTTTGTATGTGTCATGGGTAAAAGGATCCATGTGCATAAGAGTTCCAAAATCTATAATCTTGGATGTGGGTGGCCTTGAAAGAATGTATGCCAACTTATTAGTGATGTCCCTCTTATATTTGATGACTAGATGAAATTGTTGTAAAAACCCCATTCACTTGTAATGTCTAGTTTGTTGAGGCTTACTTTAGTCCTGCAAATACTATGGTAGTTGGTGATCAATGTGGATAATGGTTTCCTTTCCCATCATATAGTGCTTCCACTTATTAATAGATTGAACCAGGGCATATAATTCCTTATCATAGGTAGGGTAGTTTAAGACTCCCCCATGAAACATTTCAGAATGATAGTATACCGACTTACCTCCCTACATCGAGACCATAGCATATCCACTTGCATTTGTATCCACTTCAAAAGGATTATACAAGTTAGGAAATGCAAGGGAGTGAATTGTGTAAAATTGGTTTGACCGAAAGCGTATTTATAAAATTTGGCACCAACTGAAACAAAACGACACATCCCTTCATTTTTTCCCGCCCGAAGGAATTCTCTCACCAACCTTTCGGCCGAAAAAACTATTGTTCGGCCGAAAAGTGAGGAATCTATTTATTTTCCACGGATTCTTTAAAAAAAATATATTTCGGCCGAACAAAATATGTTTCGTCCGAAAGATTGTTTCGGTCGAAAACCTACAAATAGGATTATTTGCAGGAACCTTAGAATTCCCTCCAACTTACTTGAACTTTGGAGGTTGTGGACTCCTGCAAATACTCATAATTTAGTTTCGAAATTGATTCCAACATTTGCAAAATTGAATCTACTTTCAATGGATATAATTTGTTTTCATTTTCATTTTTTTTATTATCTAATTTATTTAATTTTATAAAAATTCACTGCATAATATTTTCAGGTGACATTATGATTCAGTGAAATGGAATATCCATATCTCTAAAAATACACAGTGGAAAATTATGAAAAATTTATATTCAAAATCCTTAAATTGTTCTCTTCAAAAGTGTATTTTTAGATTTTAATTTTAAGTAAAAATTAAGATAGATACAAGGTGGGGGAAAACATGTGTTTAAAAGATGCAACTTTTTCACCTTGGTCAACTTCAAAAAATTCTAGAAATTATAGTATTCATCCGTTAGATTCAAAACTATAGTCATAAGAAAATAGAGTCTCTGTAGATTATTGCAGTATATTTCGTTTGTCAAAAAGAAAAGTTTAATAATAGATACATTTTTGGGGGAAAACATAACTCGTTATCATTCCTTTCATTTGTAAGGAACATACTGTGAAACAATTGTCAAATTGACATATCAAATATCAATAAAAATAATTTGAAAAATAGTCAGTAGAAAGCTAACTAAATTATTCACAAGTTCTGTTTTTACTATAAAGTGAAATTCTAAATAAATAAATAAATACTTTTGTTTATCGGAAGTTGAAGAACTTGTGAAAATATAGTTTTTTTCTCATAAAACAAGCAAAATGGACACCCATCTTCATGATTTTACCCAAGGACATGTGCTTGAATGATCTTTTGTTTCATCTCATCCAAATCTTTCTGCTAATTCTTTCCCCACTGGAAACTCTTACCTCTGGATGTTATGGCAAAGAGTGGTGAAGCTATCGCTGAAAATGATGTTATGAACTTCCATAGGTGTTATGTTTCCCCCAAAAAGATCTTAACTTCAATGACATTAGTAGGAATTGGCAACTTGAGGATGACCTCCATCTTCGTGGGATCTATCTTGATTTCCCCTCCACCAATCATGTACCCCAAATACATCAATGAATACTGAGAAAACTCACATTTATTAAGGTTAGCTAGTCATTGATGCTTTTTCAGAGTCTCTAACACCTACATGAGATGTGATATGTGCTCCTACCATGTAGATCTATAAACTAATATGTCGTCCATATACACCATTACAAATGAGTCTAAATAGGGATGCAATACATCATCCATCAATCACATAAATGTAGTTGGTGCATTACATAAACCAAAAGGCATGACCAACCATTCATACAAACCTTGTCTTTCCTTGAAGGTGGCCTTACAGGTGTCTTCTTCTTTAACACGAACATGGTGGCACCCTGATTTACCATCCAACTTGGTGAAGCACTTGGCATGTTGTTGTTGATCTAACACATCATCAATCCCGGGAAAAGGGTATTGACTCTTGAGTGTGATCTTGTTCAAATCTCTATATTTGATACACATTTTCCAACTCTCATCCTTTTTTGGGTACTATGATGATAGGTGAGTTGCTTGGTTGAATTACTCCTTTCTCTAGCAGCTAATGCAATTGTTTCTTCACTTTGTATGCTTTCATAACAAACTATCTATACAACCCAATATTTGGTAATAGGGAGTTAGACAACAATTACATCTCATGCTACACTCCCTTCTTAGGTGGCAACCCTTTAGGCTCCTGGAACACTCTTCTATATGCCTACAACAAGTCCTATAACTATTATTTATGCTCTTTAATTAGTACATACCTCTAGGGATGCCTTTACACTTACTAATTCATCACCTGATTGATTCTCTCTTAAGAAAAGGAACACATACTTCTTAACTGATCAAGTCTTTGTCTTGATTAGCACTTTCCAAAGAGATCTTGGATTTAACTTTGTGTGTGTTGATGATGTAATATTTTTTATCCTTGATCGAGCGATATTGGTTTTCTCTCCAAATGAATATCACATCCCTCATACACATGTAAGGGCTTCCAAACACTACACCACACACATCAAGGGGTAATACATCTAACCCCACTTCATCAATAAAATATTATGCACTTATAGAAAATTTGATATTACATTGTTTCATGACCTTCCCAATGGACATGGGCTAGGATGATCATAAACTTCCATTCCAAGTTTTTTGACCAGATCATCTACTATGAGGTTGGCATGTGAACCAAAATCAGATAGAAAATCCACCTTGGTCTTTTTTACTTGCATCCTAATGTGAAATATTTTATCCATCTCCTTCTCTTCCTTGTGATGTAGGATACTCAATTTCACCTCTTTCTACATTGAGTTACATAAANAGCACAACCTTTCATCCTCCTTCCTCTACAAAGGACATTTCCATGGTCTTGTAATTGGTGGTGATAGGCCCTAAAGTGTTGAGCCATTGCACCCCTAGGATGATGTTGGTGTCTGAAAGATCCATCACATAGACATATTGAACTAGCTCATGCCTTCCTAAGGTGAGCTTCATTCCTGGGATGTATCTGTCACAGGGCATAGTACTACCGCCTGCTACCTCCACTTTGAACCCTTCAAACTCTACTGTAGGTATGTGCCTCCTCTTCAGTAATGTTGCATCAATGAAATTGTGGGAAGCTCCTCCATCAATCAGAACCGAAAATCTTTGTCCCTGCAAGACCCCTCTCATCCTGAAGGTGTTGAATTTGGGTACCCCACTGATAGATGCCAAGGTGGCCTTCTCTTCAGCCACATTGTCTAGTTCTAGAACCTCTTCTTTTGTCGTCTCTGAAGTTTCGGCCTCAATGTTATGTATCTGACCATTCTCTTCCTCCTCTTCATTGTCCGAGGTAACCTCTATATAGTGTACCTGGCCACGTCCTATGCACTTATGTGATGGATTCCATGTTTCCTTGCAAGTGAAGCAGAGTTGCTTCCTCCTCAGTTCCCTCCTGGTGTTGTCATCTATCCTGCCACAGCCCCTGTCAAAACCTTTAGGGTCACGCCCTCCCTGATTCATTGGAGCTATTTGATCTCTTCCTCCACTGTTAAGAGGTGGTCTAGGTATGAATTTAGGCTTAGCAGCTGGACCCAAATCCCTCGTCTTCCAAATGGCCTCCTGTAGGTAGTTGGGCTTGAAGGCCTTTACCCAACCCTTCAAGGGTTCCATCAACCCTTCTATGAAAAGAATCATGAGCCTGGTCGGGGACATATCTTGTACCATAACTACCAACCTCTGAATACTTCAGTCGTACCTGTTTGCTTGAGTTGGGTGAGATCCCGGAAATGTAGCTCATGATCTCC
>JZKD02S0586639.1:0-16098 GCA_000966675.3 Picea glauca
AGAATCGGCATGAACTTTGCTTTGTTAAATAGTTAGTTACCCTGCTTAATTAGAATAGATAGATTACAGTTAAAGTAGAGGGAGCTCCCGGTACCAGTAGGTAGGGTAGTACTCTATTTTCCTGTAGACAGAATTAGATTTATTTTCGATGCTCAGAATGAATGCATTTCAGGAAAAACTCTTTGTGCCATGGCTTAAACAGAAATGATGATGATAGATGATTAAAAGATAGTGGTGGAATAATCTTGTGAAATCATACTTATGGATGGAAATAGAAGCACCATCATTTAAACATAGGATTGTTTTATGTTGATGACTTAAATAGGAAATGCTCAGTTTCAAGATAGTCATTAAGATTCAAGTTCTCAGAATAAGTGTGTGTTTTATTCTAAGGATAGCATTCAGATAGAGACTAGAGCCTTACCCGCACATACAGTGTAGCAGCTCAAAGTTTACCAACCCTGGTTTGACAATTTAGTGTTTCAGGTCATTCAAATCTTCAATTTAGCACCCTGACACTCGGCACGCAAACTTCCCGAAAACTTACCTTCAAAGCTCCGAGTCGCGATATGGAGAATATAAATAATTATGAAATTAATTAATCTCCTAATCACAATTGCATTTTTATTAACCAAAATCAATCATCACAATCTCGGGTGTTAGAGGTTCAAAGGGTTAAAGCAAAATCCCCGATACAACGAGTACCGAAAGATTAATTAACTTCAGTAAAACCAGATTAATTAAGCCATCAGTATCTCCCATTTTTTTATGCTTGCATAGTTTACGAAGCAGTCTAAATCCTTCCTTACACCAACTGACATTTCAAACCGCCAAAATTTATGGCATTAATTAGGAAATATGGCAAATTGATGAATAAAGATTGGGTTTTTATGGCTAAATTTATTTCTAAACATGATTTGACAGATCTCTTCCAAAAAGTACCAAGTTTTCGAATATATATAGAATTGTTATTCATTACAACAAATGCATTTCTATATTATGCAGAGCACACTTTCTCAGCGAGCTAACTTCTGTATGTATACGTATTTTTATTGCAGAAGAGCTAAAGCAGGATCTCCAATCATGGCCCTGCGAAAAGCATCCAAAGCCAGTGTTGAGGTTTCGGGACAAGGTTTGGACAACGTCATTGATACTTCACCTCGAAGTGTCGACTCGGTCCTGAAATGGTCGTTCGTTTCTGATGTTTTGCAGGCCGAATTAGTGGATTATTCTGATGATTCCAGTGATAATGAAAAAGACGACATAACCACCAAGTATAATATCATCATTCAATATGGAATGCATAAAGTAGCAGCCAGGACACGACTACTGTCATATTATGATATGGTTCGATGGGCATTATACCATGTGGACATACCAACCAGAACCATCATGAATGAGCAGAAGGTCACCATCGGGAATTTCAGGCCTGAACATTTGCAAGCCATGTATAAGTTGCCCACAGCATCCGACTTTACATATGGTGTCGAATTATTGGACGAGTTCAAATAGAAGGAATATGTGCAGTATGATAAAACCATATCTAGCTTAATAAAATATTGGGTTTCACACTTTGTGAAGTTCAGGGCAGACAGTCATGGTATATATTCAATAGCTTCCTTAGAACCACAGTACAAGTATGTAGCTATGATGACATGCAGATTATACAGGAGACGGGACACCTCACATTTCTTTCTTCCATGGGTGCCTCTAATATTTCGAGTCGCCAAAGGTTTTTCCTTCGACTGGGCGAAAATGTTATCTGATAGCTTGACCAGTCAGGTCACAGAGTATCGGATGCAGAAAGAAAGCAAAAAAATTACTTCATTTTTTATTTCTGCATACATTATGGACGTTGTTTGATTTCTAACACCTTTTCCATTAATGAGCTGGAGTTAGACTCCAGCAGAAGACGAGCCTATCCACATCTATCATCCAAAATTGTGGGAAAACAAAGCAGTAGATTTCGTATATGAAATATTCAACTGGGTGATGGTACCGTTGCATGCCACTATTTTCGGTCACTCGCCACCCAGGATCTCGGATAGTATAGTAACAAATTTGAGCAGCGTAGCTGACTGGTATATAGAAGCCAAATTCTCATATCTCATAGTTTTCGGGGATTTTGTTCCCTCGCATGCATTGCCATTATTCATTCTCGACAAGTTGGCTTGTCATGAGGTCGCTAGACAAACAGTAATCGGTGGCATCAGCAAGGAGCTTAAGGGATACTCGAAGAAGGTATGGCCACCTTTTCCTGTTCATTTAAATTCATATTCTTTATTAGATTTCGGGCATGCTAAAGCTGAGGTACCATCCCTGGAAGACCTAAAGTTGGTCCTTATTGAATACAAGAAGCACGATCCGCAAAGGGACGTGAGTAATCATTTGGCCAGTTGCAGGCTCAAGAGATTTGAGCACGAAAATTCACCCTCAGATGACATTTTTCGAGGCACAAGATCTTATGCCGATATTTTAGCTCAGATCCAAACATTGGCACCTAAAGAGAGGGCCAATGTTCTGAGATTCCAAGAACATAGATGTTGTTTTCTTCCCACACTATTACGGGGTGAGAGGTCGAGTACAGCAGAGGTGAAACAAAAAGATGTCGAAGGCTCCAAGGATGCGGATCCCGGTCAAGAAAAACACCAGGATGGGGAAGATCAAAATAAGAGTCTGAAAGCAGAGATAAAGACTCCCGACCTGCCGAAGAAGCAGAGTCTGGTTACTACTCTGGAACCGTCAGCGAAACAAATCAGAGATCCTATCACATTGGTTACTCCCTTGCAATCGACTCAGGGAAATATCGATGCAGGGTGGATCTTCAATGAAGAATTGAGGCCTATAAGGGTGGAAGAGCTCCCTCCAAATGAGTTATTCTTCGATAAGAAAAGAAAGGCAGTGGTAAGGAGAGAGTTCTACTAGGAAGGGCAATTGACAGTCAAGAAATACAAAGTTATGACTGATGGGAAGGATAAGAAGAATGAATAGTTCACAACAGAAATAGTCGGGACATTAGTTGCATATTCCATAGTGAACCAATTTTCAGTTGAGGTTTTGAAAAACCAGCTTAAATGAAAAAATCACCTCATCGGGACCCTAGAAGCCAGACTAGCCACAGCAGCAGAGACTGCCAAAGGTCAGGCGAGTGTAGGTATAGAGCAATCAAGGTTGGCTGATAAAAGTGAGATAGAGTTGCTCAAGACTAAGCTCAAACAAGCACAGTTGGTGGTTCAGGATGGTCAAATGCAAGCGAGCCAGCAAAAATATTTGATCAAACAGCTACAGGCTAGGGTGGAAATCACCGAAAGCAAAGTGATAAATATCGGGATGTTCCAATCCCAAGCGATGGAGAATCAGAGAAGAGTCTCTATGGCCCAATGAAATTTACTCACCAAGGTAGAGGTGATTCGGGACAACTACTTGCTGGTTAATCAAGTTTCGGAGAATTTAACTACTAGAGAAAGGGAAGCTGGAGTAGCACGGGTCGCCTTCCAAGAGGTTGTGATAGCCACAAACAATAGGGATTCAGGAAGTACTCCCAGGTTCACCATTTCGGAGCAGACCAGAGGAAACATTCTATTGAAAGAATGGGAGCACAGCATCTCGGAAGGTAAGCTGCAATCCAAAAGAGTAACGAAATCCTTAGAAGAGGATTTTAGCTCTATAGATGGTAATCTGCTAGGCATTGATTGTGGAGGTAATGCTGAGGCATTGATTCAGATGAATATGGAAAAAATATCACTTGATTTAAATGAAAAAGAGGAAAGAGATTCAGCCGAGATCTCCCAAGTGACTATGGCAGACATAGTCCAAATAGACAAATGCATGATTAAACCAAGCGCGCAATTATGCACTATTGACATCATAGACAGACAAATGGAGGATAGTCTGTTGCAATTAGCCCAAGATTGTTACTCTTTTGAAGCCAATTGTCAAGCAGAACCGTCACGGATGATATCTCGGCTGGTCGAAAGATGTGTCACCTGTATCGAGCATGCACGAGGAAAAGCTTCTGGCACCAAGTAAAGACAGAGAAGAAGAAATGGAGCGATTTCTCTCCTCCCTATCATAACTGAAAATTTTGCAACGATTGAGATTCTATCTTATTATAAAACTGTATAAATACACCATAGAAAGAAAGAAATGAGGCTGGACCTTTTTGTGTCGATTGTAACAAAGTTTTTACATTTTGAGAGTTAATACAAAGAAAATCTGAAGATTCCCAATTCCTTTACAACTATGTTATGAGTTTGTCTTATTGTATCTCATATTTTGTTTCATTTCATATTTGTATCTGATGAATGCTTCGTTGTAATTTAGTACAACCTCTACTATAGCGAATGAATTTTGGTTTTCTATATTGTTTACTATTTTTCCTCTGTACCAGCTATCAGCGGGTATAAGACCAGTTAACACTTTCATAATTCTATATATATTTTATGCTTCATCAGGTTACTTCTTTACATTTTTCTTCTTCTATTTATACATGAGATTCTCCATTGATAGGAGCCTTACTCGATAGACAGTTAAATGTTTTCTCCCACCTCATACATTTTATTAAAATATAACTCAGTTACGGGAAAGAGCCTTTGATTTGCACCCCATTTTATTTCTAAAACCGTAAACTCTCTTTCATACGACCAATTTGAAACAGCACTTAAATTCTCCCTTCGAGGTTTTCTTATTTTATTGTTCCTCCATGACTGTCCCTGTACCAACACAGCCCAACATCGAGCCTGGATTATAAAATCAAACACACATTGCCTTAAACCTTTGTGATACCATTCTTAAAACAGCCACTACCCGGGTTGAACTCAAACATTCATGGGCAGCGATTGAACAGGATATAAACCTCCAGGAACAGTGGGAATCTAGAAAATGCCAACACATAAATCTTCCTTAGTTTCCATTGTCGAAGTTTGACGTTTCTCTCTTCTCTACCCTTTACCCACTTTCGGATGCCTAGACACTGTACTTCTAAGCCTTCAGTACAGACTCTGGAACAACATCTTTTTGGTGTCGTTGTCGGGGACCAAAGTTATGAAATCGTTTTCCCTGGGAAAATGACATTTTGTTTTGTTGAAAGTGTTACCCTTTGATAGTGAACAAAGAGTACACACATTTTTTTAAGGCTTTCTAATCTTTCACTTGGCAACTCCACAAGTAATAAACTAGCATCCGATCGAAGGAATACCAGAAAAAACCCAGATGGTAAGAAGATTACACCCATTAACGATCCCGAGAAGATTCTAAAGGTGAGAGGCTCTCTTAAGCCAACCACTGCAGTTTATAAACTGAAACCCCCACAACTGAAGACTAAGAGTTCTTCTGAACCCTCAACTTCGCGCGGTCCTCTCTTTGACACTAAAGATTTGATGTCAAACTGCTCTGAGGATAGGAGTGAGATTCATCTGACAATCCCCTTAGTACACAAAGGAAAGGACCCTCTTGGAGGTTCATCGACAGTCAACATACCATCTTTTCTTCTGTTAAATTTTCCGACCTCACCTAATCCCGAAGAGTGTGTTACACATTTGTTTTCCACACCCGTCAATTCTTCTGATTTCATCTCTTGCAAATCTGAGGAACCAAGTCCTCGTGTTCCTTATCTTTCATCACCAGATTTTCCTCTTCATGAAGAAAATAAAGATTCACTTTTAATTTTTCAAAACCCCTTTTACGACTTTCCACTAATAACGATGGCGGTCGCCAGAGGAGGACGTGGAGGGCTTATAGGAGGAGGTGGAGGTTTTATCGGAGGAGGAGGGGGAGGAGCTCATGTAGGAGGAGCTAGAGGCCAAGGGCTTGCCCCCCCTCCTAGATTGTTTGTGAAAGTTGCAGCAAGATATGCTCCCTTTGTGTTTCCCGTTCCTCTGCACGACCTTCCCGAAAATTATATAAAAAAATTGCCTAAATTCACGACCTTCCTAGGTATTGAACATGAGGACGTATATTCAAGGCTTCTTGTCCAAACCTTCGAAGGCCAGTTCTGAACTTGGTTTCAGATCCTACCTGTAGCATCTATCTTGTCTTATGACACCTTGGAAGATGCTTTCCTCAAACAATGGGGCAAGAGAAAAGACCACCTTTATTATTTAACCGAATTTGGGTCTTTAAGAAAAAAGAATTCAAAAATAGTCATGAAGTTTATTCAAAGATTCAACAAATTGTACAACAAAATCCCAGCCGAGGTTAAACCATCCCAACCCGCGGCCAAAGTAACTTTCGCGGGGGATTTCGAACTGGATTTTTCACTCCTTTTGCGAGAGAGAAGAGGAGCCACTCTAAACCGAATGTAGGATGACGTTGTAGAAATTGAGTCGAATATGATGGCTTCTGGTAAGCTTAAAGCTAAAGTAGAAACGATAAACTGAGAAACTAAACGCTTTAGAGAACAAGCAGGTATGTTAGGGTCTAATACATCCACAGATGATAGGGTAGACGATATGGCCAGAGTAATTAAAGAACTGTCAAATAAAATATCCAGAATGGAGCTCGAATATGCCAAAGTTGATTCTTTCCCCAAAAAGGATTTCAAGAGGAACCCTAACCCCCCGAACCAGCAAAAACAAATAAAAAATGAAGATCAAAGAATACAAGCTCCCCTAAAAAGTGAAAACTTTATAGGAGAGAACGATCTTCAAGACTTCGGAGATTCGGATAATGATGTCATGAACTTCAGTGATGACTGCACATAACCATATCTAACTCGAGAAGATTATGAAAAATCTCTAAACACTCAACAACCGTCGAATAAGGGTGAAGAAAGTGATCATACTGACCGTTGTGGCTCTCAAAAAGAAACTGAAATGATAATGGCCGAGATCCAACCTAAGTACAACTTAATATCTAAGAGTAAGCCCATCTCAATTGATCAACCCAAGAAAATCCTCCAAAGAGGTCAAACTTATGAGCCTACTCCGGAAGAGACCTTATTACCCAACAGCAAAATGAAAGTAGTAAGCACACAAGATTCTGAAGTGGGAAAAGTCGAGACCCAAGCACAAGGAACCGAAACGGATAATAAAACTATGTCTTCAACCAAGACCATGAATAATAAAGCGGTCCAGACGAATAAATTGGAAAGGAAGGATTCAGAAGTCTCAACCAAAGAAACAAACAAGGTGAGAAAAACTTTCAATTTTGAAAACGAGATAAATAAAATTAAGATACCAATCCCTCTGGTAGAATTAGCAAAAACCCCGTTTATCGAAAACAGATTACCAAAGTGATGGGTGTCTCAGAGCTAGAAAGTCAGTCTGACGTTTTAAACCTGGAAGATGAAAAACCAAACATCACTTTTGGTTCACATTTTGAAGGGGCCAAAGATATTATTGCTCCCTTTTATATCACTTTAAATGTATATGATCAATTGCTACATAATTGCATGTTAGACTCTGGAGCCTCCCATAACATTATGCCTAAGATTATTATGGACAAGTTGGGTCTCTAGATCACCAGACCTTATGGAGATATTTACTTGTTTGACTCGAGAAGGGTTAAGTGTATGGGAATGATAAAGGACTTGGTAGTTACCCTGGCACAAGTCTCGGTTAAGAGTATCTTGATGGATGTGGTTATTGATGATATTCCCCCTATGTATGGCCTACTGTTGTCTAGGTCATCGGGAGCCAAGCTAAGGGGTTCTCTTCAATTGGATATGACATTCGCCACAATTCCTGTGTTTGGTGGGCAATTTACTCGGTTGTATAGAGAAATGAGATTAGCATATACAGTGAGTGACCCTCAAAACCTGAACAATTTCCCTATTTACATTGCGGATCAAGATTTAGGAAATTTTATCTTGTCTTTTTATGATGGTTTAGATGGTTGTCTGGAGGAAAACAATATAGAGAAGGAAGAGTCAAGTTACATGACAGAGGATCTGTGTAGCACCAGTGTCTGGAAAATGTAGTTTGACAGTGCCTCATCTTGTGAAGGGGCTGGTGCAGGAATGCTTTTAGTGGCTCCCGAAGGAAAGTTCGTTGTTCCTTTTTCCTACAGACTGTAGTGGGATATAGATTATACTAACAACGTTTGTGAATAAGAAGCGTTGGTCTTAGAATTAGAGGCTTCCAAGAAGTTAAAAATAAATAACTTAGAGCTATATGGAGATGCAGAGTTAATAGTCAAACAGATAAATCGACAGTACCAAGCCAAGAATCCCAGATTAAGATCATACAGGAATTGTGTCTGGGATCTCATGGAAAACTTTTTCTCGTCCATAAATGTCCACTTCATCCCACGTGCAGAGAATTTACATACTGATGCATTGGCTAAAGAAGCTTCAACCTTCTCTCCTCCCATGACTTTCAAATTGATCACAGAAATCAGACACAAGCCATCTATATCAAACAATATCTAGCACTAGCAGGTCTTTGAGGATGACGAACAAATTAAGAAATTTCTTGAAGCAGTGGGTGAATTATCCAAAACTCTTGCAGACCAAGAAAATCAAAATGACACGATATGGATCATGCAAGAAGGGGAGGATCCTAAAGCTTTCCGAGAAAAAATCGCAGATCATCGTATGATGGTACTTAAAAACAACCAAATTCCGAAAGGATTGATTCCTTTAGAAATAATTTTTGATCAAAACGACATACCTATAAAATCCACCTTACAACCCCAACCAGAAGAAGTGGAGGACTGTGATAGAGGAACCAAAGAAGAATCTAGGATGGTAAAAATATCCAAGTTCCTCCCTCCCGAAATAAAAAGTAAATATAAAGACCTACTCAGAGAGTATAAGGATGTTTTCGCCTGGTCTTATGATGAGTTAAAGACATACGACACTTCCATAATTGATCACAAGATACCTCTAAAGCCTGGGGTCAAACCATTTAGGAAAAATCTTAGACAGATCAACCCCATTTTGTTACCTGTGATCGAAAAAGAAGTTAAGAAACTTTTAGACGTGAAAATAATCGTACCTCTGAGATATTCAGACTGGGTGGCAAACCTGGTCTCGGTTAGGAAAAAGAATGGGGAAATCAGACTGTGTGTGGATTTCAAAAATCTGAATAAGTCATCTCTTAAGGACAACTATCCATTGTCCAAAATGCACCATGTGCTAGAAAGGTAGTTGGAGCCAACCGACTGTCTATGACTGACGGTTTCTCTGGTTATAATCAAATTTCCATGAATGAACAAGATAGAGAAAAAACTGCTTTCACCACACCATGGGGTATGTTCATGTATGATAAAATGCATTTTGGTTTGATGAATGCACGGGACACGTTCCAACACGCTATGGACATCGCTTTCATTGATTAAAGGGATAAGTTCGTAGTCATTTATCTTGACGATTTGACCGTTTTCTCTAAAACCAACGAAGAACACTTGATACATCTTAAACAGACTTTCAAAAAATGCCGCAGGTATGGTCTATCTTTAAATCCAAAGAAATTGCATTTCACCATGCGGGAAGGCAATCTTTTGGGTCATATCATATCTAGGGATGGAATCAAGATTGATCCTAAGAGGATTAAATCGATAGATCCTATAAATATTCCCAGAAATGTAAAAGAAATTCAATCTTTCTTAGGTAAAATTATTTTTTAACGAAGATTTATCTCGAATTTCGTTGAGATTGTAAAAATGATCACAGGTATGTTGAAAAAGGACAGTGAAGTAAAATGGACAACCGAGGCCAAAGAATCATTCGCGCATATTAAGAAAGTCATAAGTGAGGCACCTGTGTTAGCGAGCCCTGACTATCTAAAATATTTTCTTATTTTCTCATTTTCCTCCAAACACACTATCACCACGATGCTCCTACAAAGGAACGAAGAAGGTTTCAAACAGTCGATCGCCTTTTTCAGAAGAGCCTTAGAGATGCAGAACTGAAGTATGATATAATAGAAAAACAAGCGTACGCCATGGTAAAAGCATTAAAGGTATTTAGAACATATGTACTATACTCAAAGATAATTGTGTGCGTGCCTACCAGTTATGTGAAAGATATTTTGGTGCAACCAGACAACGATGGAAAAAGAGGGTGATGGCTCGCCAAAATTCAAGAATTTGATCTGGAAGTCAAACCGACCAAATTGATAAAAGGGCAAGGCCTGGACAAACTCCTAGCTGAGTCAAATTTCAGATCCCTAGATATCAATTTCCTGCAGGAAGGCGACGAAGACGTGAACCTAAACGAGTTGAATGAGGAAACAGGTCCAAACAAGATCAAAGAGAAGTTCATATCATCAAGCTGGTACAGAGACATAGTGTCATATTTGATAACTCTAAAATGACCAAATGAGCTATCACCATCAAAATCCAAGACTTTAAAACTTCATGCGGTTAAATATTGTAACACTGAAAGTCAACTATATTGGAAAGATCCACTCGGTTTCTTGTTAGTCTGTTTAGTCGAATCAGAAACTCAGCGGGTTATAGACGAATTTCATGAGGGAGTCTATGGGGGCATCACGCTTGGAGAGCTACGGCTTACAAAATTCTGAGGGTTGGTTACTACTGGCCAAAATGTTTCTTAGACGTTAATGCCAAAGTCTGAGCCTGCAACCCTTGTCAACTATTTGTAGGTAAACAGAAACTCTCGGCACTGCCTTTAGTTCCAATCAATGCTAAAGCCCCATTTCAGCAATGGGGTCTAGACTTTATAGGCAAGATTAATCCCCATTCCAGTGCTCAACACAAGTGGATCTTAAACGCAAAATATTATTTTACTAAATGGGTGGAAACCATTCCAACCAAAAGGGCAACAGACTCGGTGGTAATCGATTTCTTAGAAGACAATATTTTGTCAAGATTTGGTTGCCCCTGAAAGATAGTTACAGACAATGCCCAAGCCTTTAAATCTATGGATATGATCAGCTTCTGTCAAAAGTATAACATCGTTCTCGGCCATTCCACAGCGTATTACCCCCAGGGAAATGGACTGGTCGAGTCATCTAACAAGATCCTAGTAAATATAATCAAGAAAGTATTGGATGAAAACAAAAGGTCTTGGCATGTGCACTTAAAATATGCATTGTGGGTGAATCGTATAAGCACAAAAAGGTCTATCGTCATTTTTCCTTTTCAAATGGCATATGGGACAGATGTTTTGCTACCTATAAATCTAGTGCTACCAGTGATGAAGTTATGGCAAGATCAAAATGAAGAACCCAAGCATGTCACCAGGAGAATAAATCAACTGATTGAGTTTCAACAACATAGAGTCGAAGTAGACGAAAAGCTACAGAAATACCAAGATGACATGAAGGCATTATTTGACCACAGAGAAAAGGACAGATATTTGCTCCCAAGTGATTTAGTTTTAAGGTGGGATGCAAGAAAGGAATAAGCAACAAAACATGGTAAATTTGACCACCTCTGGTATGGGCCATTCAAAGTCTCGGCTCTGGAGGGAAAAAAATTATTTCCTTCTAGAAAATATAGACGGTGAAATCCTCAATGCCCCTGTCAACAGGCGTTATCTAAAGCATTATATGACATAACAGTAGCCAAAAAAAAATTGTATACTTATATATATATATATATATATATATATATATATATATATATATTTTTCATCTACGCATTATTTTTTGATTTTCTTTTTCTTTCATGAACTTTTGACACCTTTCGGATAGCCCCGATAACCTTTGTATTTGCCTCTTACAAGATTCCAGCTGCACACAAAACAAGCAGGAGAAGTAAACCAAAAGTTGGTGTCAGAAATAAAGCGGCTTAAACAGGTGATACCTAAGATTTTTATATTGTGCAAATAAATTGAAACAAAAAGGTAAAGATGAGATTTCCTAAAGGACATGTTATAAAGGACTATTAGAGAAAACCGAGGTAACCTCATTCAAACAACAACTTCGTCTGAACTGATAAATAACATATTTGTTTCTTTGTTTGATCGTCTACAAAAAAATAAGACAAATTAAATGATTCACTCAAATTAAAAGCAGTCAACCGAAGTAAAGTACCCTCGAAAAAGATCTACAAGAGTCAGCTTTGAATTTTTTACCTCTATATTTTCAGTCAGTAAGTCACTACCTGTCACCCTTTCGATCTTCGGGTTTACCTTTTAAAAATTCACCATCTTTCCATTTCGCATAAGAAGGGATAAGATTTTTCGTTTCAACCTCGTGAGCTTCAAAGCAGATTGTGGAAAGAAAGTGGGTCTTCACAACTACTCGATCCCCTGCTAAACGAAGGGACACTTAAAGTGATCCTAACTTTCCTAGGTTTTTCAACAATATTGGAGGATTGAGGCTTGCTCAAATAGAATGCCCTAAAAAAGTTATTTCCCCTTTTTCCCTGAGAACGAAGGTGTTGTGAAGGTCAAGGGAAGGTTGGTACCAAGTAATCAAAGTAAGTTGACAAACCTATAATGCAAAATATTACACAGATATCAGCCCTGATACAAACTGATTGCCCCGATCTTCGCGCTCTAAAAAGAAAATTATAAGACAGGTGGTGAAAGGAAATTCAGAAATGATTGCCCCCATTTAGTCCAAGAGACAATAAAAGGAAATTCAGAAATGATTGCCCTCATCTCAGCATTTAAATGCATAAATATATTCTGAAGTGGTGAAAGGAAATTCAGTAAAAGGGGCCAGATAACTTCACCAGGGTACTGAACAGGCTCGCTGGAAGTGAAGCAATATCTGAGATATCTGTAAGGTCGTTATACATGAATATCACTCTACTCTGGTAACCAATTCTTTTTAAAACCTGATCTACATCCCAAGTTCAGACGGGACTTCCCAATTAAAAACATATAATCTTCTTCTTTTGATGCAAACTGATAGCCACAAGATCTGTTGGGTCTCCTAGAATTGTTTTGATTGTCTTAAGGCAGACCTAAATTTAGTAACGGGAAACGAAAAGTTGTGAAAGGGACAACAGCTAAGTTTAAAAAGAGTATATGAGTTTGAAATAGCTTTTCAAGGTAAAAAACGAAGTCTCTTTCCCCCTTCGATACCCTGTCCTAAGGAACCTTTTTGCCTTTTGAAACTATTGACTCCATTTACCCAATAGTGGCACGCGGTCTACTATTCTTCCCATCTTACAAGAAAACGTGATCCCTAGCTGGAGCCTATGTTGGAGCCGCCTTTTTTTTTTCTAGCCCGTCTAAAATTTCATGTCTTAATGCTCGAAAACGAAAGATGGTTTTTGTATTTTCCAGCTGTGGTTTCAAAATCTCTTAAGTCTCATCACACAAGCAGCGATAATTATTGTACTCTTGAGGCGAGTTCTAATTTTCGTAAAAAAAATTCCCTTTTTGTTCTACCTCAGGATTTTGTAGGTTGGATGCTATAAATCACGTAGTTCACAAGTCCCGAGCAACGAAATGGAGAAATCGTTTTAAAATTTCACCCGGGGTAGTAACGGGAGTAAAATTTTCCTAAATCATGATTAAACGTCATCGGGTTTTCGCACCTTGGCATTCATTAAATCCAAAAAAAATTTGTCGTAACCCCAATAGCCGAAACCACGAGGTCCTTATTTTAGTAACCCGTGTCAAGGTTAAAGGTAAAAGCTAAGCCATGGTAAAGTTTTGTCGGCAATTTACCACTCGATGTTTTCTTTTTAAAAAAGTTACACTGTCTAAGTTCTGACTCGCGAAATCACGATAACGATATGAACATAATTAATTAATCACTTAATCCGAGTTTATCTTCTCTTTTAATTAAAAAGTATTATCGCGATCTCGCAGTTTCGCAGCTCGACATGCAAACTTCCTGGAAAATTACCTTCGAATCTCTGAGTCGCGATATGGTGAATATAAATAATTACGTAATTAATTAAGCTCCTAATCACAATTGTGTTTTTATTAACCAAAATCAATCATCAAAATCTCGGGTGTTAGAGGTTCAAAGGGTTAAAGAAAAATCCCAGATACAACGAGTACCGAAAGATTAATTAACTTCAGTAAAATCGAATTAATTAAGCCATCAGTATCTCCCGTGTTTTGATGCTTGCATAGTTTATGAAGCAGTCTAAATCCTTCCTTACAACAACTGACATTTCAAACCGCCAAAATTTATGGCATTAATTAGGAAATAGGGCGAATCGACAAATAAAGATCGGGTTTTTATGGCTAAAATTATTTCTAAACATGATTTGACAGATCTCTTCCAAAAAGTACCGAGTTTTCGAATATATATAGAACTGTTATTCATTATAACAAATGCATTTCTATATTACATAGAGCACACTTTCTCAGAGAGATAACTTATGTATGTATATGTATTTTTATCGTAGAAGAGCTAAAGCAGGATCTCCAGTCATGGCTCCGCAAAAAGCATCCAAAGCCAATGTTGAGGTTTCGGGACAAGGTTCGGACAACGTCATTGATACTTCACCTCGAAGTGTCGATTCGGTCCCGAACTGGTCGTTTGTTTCTGATGTTCTGTAGGCCAAATTAGTGGATTATTCTGATGATTCCAGTGACAATGAAAAAGACGACATAACCACCAAGTCTAAAATCGTCATTCAATCTGGAATGCATAAAGTAACAGCCAGGCCGCAACTACTTCCCTATTATGATATGGTCCAATGGGAATTAGACCATGTGGACATACCAACCAGAACCATCATGAATGAGAAGAAGGTCACCATCAGGACTTTCAAGCCTGAACATCTACAAGCCATGTATAAGTTGCCCACAGCGTCCGACTTTACATATGGTGTTGAATTATTGGATGGGTTCAAACAGAAGGAATGTGTGCAGTATGATAAAACCATGTCTAGCTTAATAAAAGATTGGGTTTCGCACTCTGTGAAGTTCAGGGCAAATAGTCATGGTATATATTCAATAGATTCCTTAGAACCGCAGTACAAGTATGTAGCTATGATGACATAAAGATTATATGGGAGAGAGGACACCTCACATTTCTTTCTTCCATGGGTGCCTCTAATATTTCAAGTCGTCGAAGGTTGTTCCTTCGACTGGGCAAAAATGTTGTCCGATAGCTTGGCCAGTCGGGTCACAGAGTATCGGGCGCAGAAAGAAAGCGGAAAAATTGCTTCATTTTTTATGTCTGCATACATTATGGACATCGTTTTCTTTCTAACACCTTTTCCATTAATGAGATGGAGTTGGACTCCAGCAGAAGATGAGCCTATCCACGTCTATCATGTGAAATTGTGGGAAAACAAAGCGGTAGATTTCGTATATGAAATATTCAACTGGGTGATGGTACCGTTGCATGCCACTATTTTTGGTCACCCGCCACCCAGGATCTCAGATAGTATAGTAATGAATTTGCACAGCGTAGCTGACTGGTATATTGAAGTTGAATTCTCATATCTCAGATTTTTTGGGGCTTCTATTCCCCCGCATGCATTTCCATTATTCATTCCCGACAATATGGCTTGTCGTGAGGTCGCTAGACAAACAGTAATCGGTGGCATCAGCAAGGAGCTTAAGGGATACTCGAAGAAGGTATGGCCACTTTTTCCTATTCATTTAAATTCATATTATTTATTAGATTTCAGGCATGATAAAGTTGAGGCAGCATCCCTGGAAGACCTAAAGTTGGTCCTTATTGAATACAAGAAGCATGATCCACAAAGGGTCATGAGTAATCATTTGGCCAATTGCAGGCTCAAGAGATTTGAGCATGAAAATTTGCCCTTGGATGACATTTTCCGAGGCGCAAGATCTTATGCTGAGATTTTAGCTCGGATCCAAACATTGGCACCTGAAGAGAGGGCCGATGTTCTGAGATTCCAAGAACATAGACACAGTTGTCTTCCCGCAGTATTATGGTGTGAGAGGCCGAGTACAGTGGAGGTGAAACAAAAATATGTCGAAGGCTCCAAGGATGCGGCTCCCGGTCAATAAAAACACCAGGACGGGGAAGAGAAAAATAAGAGCCCGAAAGTAGAGATAAAGACTCCCGACCCGCCGAAGAAGCAAAGTACGGTTACTACTCTGGGACCATCAGTAAAACAAATCATAGATCCTATCACATCGGTTACTCCCTTGCAATCGACTCAGGGAAATATTGACTCAAGGTGGATCTTCAATGAAGAGTTGAGGCCTATAAGGGTGGAAGAGCTCCCTCCAAATGAGTTCTTCTTCGATAAGAAAAGAAAGGCAGTGGTAAGGAGAGAGTTCTACCAGGAAGG
>JZKD02S0586650.1:0-16098 GCA_000966675.3 Picea glauca
ACTTGTTTAAGAAAAACTATGGAGAAGAGGGTTTCTACAGTGGAGAAGAGGTAGATCTAATCGATGAAGAGCATCTAGAGCCCACCAGAATATAAGAAGGGGAAGCTGAAGAACTGCGCCAAAGAGATCCAGAAAACTCAAGAACTGCACAGACTACTGAAGTAAGTAACGTTAATCCTCCTATTGTACCAATAGTACCTAGTAGTCATAATAGTTTGAACCACCAGAGTCCTCAGAGCACTATTACTGGTAGCTCAACATCTATTCAGACAAGAACCCTAGTCAGTTCTATGGTAGATGAAATGAAACTCCCTATCTTTAGAGGAGATGGATATGAAGATCCACTTTAGCATTGGTTTCTTTGTGAATTCGTATGGAATATTAAGAGTATCACCGACAAAGCCATCAAAAGGACCCATTTCAACACTACGCTAAGGGACCGCGTGTTGATCTGGTACATGAAACTTGTCCAAGGACTAGCATAGACTAAGCCCCTGAATGAGATCAAGAATGCATTGATTGCATAGTTTAAGAAACCTAAGTCGGAGTCACAATGTATTACAAAACTAAAAGAGATTAAACAAAGGGTAGAAGAACCTATTTGGGAGTTCGATCAGAGATTCAAGACCCTAACAGGCCGATTAACTTTTTATATCCATGATGAACATAACAAATAATGGTTCATCACGACACTGTTACCACACATCAGAGTCCCTCTAATGCAGCAGAAGATTGCATCATAGGCAAAATCTTTGGAGATCACCATGAATCTTGAATCAACACCAATGGGAGAATCTAGCTCAAGCATTAGCCAGATCATGAGCTAGCTAAGTAGTTTGTCTTTACAGGTCAAGGATATGAAGAAAGATAAGGGAAAGGACAAAAAGGAAGATATTTGGTGTGTAAGATGCCGATATGAAGACCATGATAAGGAACATTGTTCCTTATTTCATGAGTACTTGACCTCAGGGGTGCTGAGCCCCTTGAAGCAAGTTAACCTACCCTGGTGCGATGTATGCAGAAATAGGCATCGCCTAGGTGAGTGCTACTACATGCACAAGTATGTTTAGAAACCCACAAACTTGTATTGTATATTCTATAATTTAGCGGGGCATGATGATCAATATTGTAGATCTTATGATCTCATGCATGAAAGGTCAAGGGACATATACATGATTCAAGGCGAAATACAACAAGAAGGAAAAACTCTATAGTACAACTCTCCAGGGAGAGGAAACTTCAATCCTCATGGTGGATATAGAGGGTGAGTGTTATGCATCTTTCATCACCTAAATGAGAAAAACAAAGGTGCTTACAAGCTTAGTTGGGTTAGCTAAGGAAGACAACAGTAAAGGAAAGGGTTAGAAAAAGAAACATAAAAGACTAAGCTAAGAATTAAACTAAGAAATAAAAGAACAACTAAACTANACTTGTTTAAGAAAAACTATGGAGAAGAGGGTTTCTACAGTGGAGAAGAGGTAGATCTAATCGATGAAGAGCATCTAGAGCCCACCAGAATATAAGAAGGGGAAGCTGAAGAACTATGCCAAAGAGATCCAGAAAACTCAAGAACTGCACAGACTACTGAAGTAAGTAACGTTGATCCTCCTGTTGTACCAATAGTACGTAGTAGTCATAATAGTTTGAACCACCAGAGTCCTCAGAGCACTATTACTGGTAGCTCAACATCTATTCAGACAAGAACCCTAGTCAGTTCTATGGTAGATGAAATGAAACTCCGTATCTTTAGAGGAGATGGATCTGAAGATCCACTTTAGCATTGGTTTCTTTGTGAATCCGTATGGAATATTAAGAGTATCACCGACAAAGCCATCAAAAGGACCCATTTCAACACTACGCTAAGGGACCGCGTGTTGATCTGGTACATGAAACTTGTCCAAGGACTAGCATAGCCTAAGCCCCTGAATGAGATCAAGAATGCATTGATTGCATATTTTAAGAAACCTAAGTCGGAGTCACAATGTATTACAAAACTAAAAGAGATTAAAGAAAGGGTAGCAGAACCTATTTGGAAGTTCGATCAGAGATTCAATACCCTAACAGGCCGATTAATTTTTTAGATCCATGATGAACATAACAAAGAATGGTTCATCACGGCACTGTTACCACACATCAGAGTCC
Source organism: Picea glauca (assembly GCA_000966675.3). Lineage (NCBI taxonomy): Eukaryota > Viridiplantae > Streptophyta > Pinopsida > Pinales > Pinaceae > Picea > Picea glauca. Next base: position 2,143 of record JZKD02S0586650.1, read on the forward strand.
CTCTAATTCAGCAGAAGATTGCATCATAGGAAAAAGCTTTGGAGATCACCATGAATCTTGAATCAACACCAATGGGAGAATCTAGCTCAAGCATTATCCAGATCATGAGCTAGCTAAGTAGTTTGTCTTTACAGGTCAAGGATATGAAGAAAGATAAGGGAAAGGACAAAAAGGAAGATATCTGGTGTGTAAGATGCCGATATGAAGACCATGATAAGGAACATTGTTCCTTATTTCATGATTACTTGACCTCAGGGGTGTTGAGCCCCTTGAAGCAAGTTAACATACCCTGGTGCGATGTATGCAAAAATAGGCATCGCCTAGGTGAGTGCTACTACATGCACAAGTATGTTCAGAAACCCACAAAATTGTATTGTATATTCTATAATTTAGCGGGGCACGATGATCGATATTGTAGATCTTATGATCTCATGCATGAAAGGTCGAGGGACATATACATGATTCAAGGAAAAATACAACAAGAAGGAAAAACTCTATAGTACAACTCTCCAGGGAGAGGAATCTTCAATCCTCATGGTGGATATAGAGGGTGAGTGTTATGCATATTTCATCACCTAAATGAGCAAAACAAAGGTGATTACAAGCTTAGTTGGGTTAGCTAAGGAAGACAACAGTAAAGGAAAGGGTTAGAAAAAGAAACATAAAAGACTAAGCTAAGAATTAAACTAAGAAATAAAAGAACAACTAAACTATTGAGCATAAGGACATAAGAACAAAAAACCAATAAGACTAATGTCACCAATGGAAAGGATTATATTAGTGAAAGAAAACACCAAGAAGAAAGAGGACTTTGGGTCCCTTCTTCCTCCAAGGAAGGGCTCTTGGACCCCCACAACTAAGCTCTTCTTACAACTTTGAAAGAAATGGTGAAAGAATCCCAAGCTAATCCACTCAAGAGGTGAGATGGATTGCCCAATGTAATGATGCTAGTATACTCTTGATGAGAAAAGAGGGTTCTCCAAGAGAATAGCATTAGCATAACCTTGAAAATGAAGTGCACCCATGGCCTTGTTTTATAGCACCACGTTGAGGTATTGTGCAACCAACTTATAGTATGAAAAGAGGCTATTTAGGGCATTTTTAGGTCTTTGACCAGCCACCCAGTCGGATTCAGCCGAGATTTGGGTGTCAAATCAACTTGGAAGTTGAACCAGAAGTGGGTGGGAGGCCNGTGCACCCATGGCCTTGTTTTATAGCACCACATTGAGGTATTGTGCAACCAACTTATAGTATGAAAAGAGGCTATTTAGGGCATTTTTAGGTCTTTGACCAGCCACCCAGTCAGATTCAGCCGAGATTTGGGTGTCAAATCAACTTGGAAGTTGAACCAGAAGTGGGTGGGAGGCCTACCAATCTCATAAATGTGTCATTCTCAAATGTGCATGGATTTTGGCGACCACAGTCGTGCATTCTACGCATCTGCACTTTTCGTGCGTTTCTGGATCGCGCATGTGTGCATGCGCCCTGTGTAGTCATAGTGCACCTTAATTTTATCACTGGTTGTATAGTTTTAGACCTTTTGGAAATGATTTTTTGGTAAATTTGGTCCATGGGTGATCTCATAACTATTTGAAGTTGTTGGATTCCTATAACCATTTGCGGATGGAATTTCAATGATAACAGAGGCCCCCTAATGGATGAGGTTAGGAGCATACATATAGCCAAAATTCATCAATGTTTCTTCTATTGAGAGTGTCGTTGTAAGAGAGAGAAATAGTGAGAGGATCAAGAGTGACCCCATTGGATGGAGAAGGGAACCTATAGGACCCAACCTTCTGTAATGTGTGTAAAATAAAATGTGTACAAACAAGGCAGGCATGCCCCATGCTTGTGTCATGTAACTCAAAAAGAAGGGTGTTGTATAGTAACTAAAATTGTGTGTCGATGTAGACAACTGCAGTGCCCTCAGGGGTGGTTTATGATAAAGGCAGAGGACAATTCTGAGGAGGAACATACTCTAAATAGTAGGCAATGAAATTTGTAATAAGTATCATAGATTCAATAGGCATTGATAGCCCGACCTCACTTTTATGTATAAGAATGATCTCAAGTGTAATATATCTATGTCATAGCTTTGTTCTGCTATATGATCCTGCTCTGTAAAATTGGTATCAGAGCCATAAGCTAGTTTCTGTCTGAGCAGTCGACCAGGAGCCTATCTTATTCTCTTTCAGGAGAGAACAAAGATTAAAAGCCCTTCTTTTCTATGCAGTTATAGCCAAACACTCTGTGTCTTATGTAATGAGTGAGTTCAGTTGATTAATACAAAGAAGTTTTGTTTGGAAGTGATTTTATTTCAATACAAGCCTTGTGTCTGAAGTATATGATTGCAAGAAGTGTAAATGTTCAGTATTGAGTGAAGTGATCTTCTTGACTGTGGTCTCCAGCAGTTGTTGTAGGATACGTAAGACAGGCGTTGAAGCCAAAGAAAGGCGTGGAGTGCTGCAGAGTCATTTTTCCATAGTAAGTGAGATCTTGCCTCTCAATATATTTACTTGCCTGCAATATTTGAAGTATATTGTTAGAAGTTGTAGTAGTTGACAATGGCATCACCAAACAACAAGTCTTCTTATGATTTATCTGTTGATGTTATAAACCATCTAAATGGTACAAGCATTTTCTCAGTCAGTCTTCCTCCTCTAAATCACTATATAATACTATATTGATAGCTCAGGAATATGAGCCCAATGTTAATTGGAGAATGCCTGAGATCGAACCATCTAAGATTTATGATTTACCTATGTTTCAGTTTCGTGCTACTACACTCATCCGTTATTGTTCTCATAATGTTCCACTCTCTCTTGGTCAATCTGTTTACCAGATTCCTCTTATTCAGCAAGATGATATTGATTGGGGGTTAGAGCATGGATATAAATATGTCCATCTGGGACTCATTCAGTTTGGGATCAATCTTTTCGTCAAACCTGGTTTAGATATTTCTGTACTAAACTGTATTATTGACTCTTGACATAATACCTTCTCTAAGGCCTTAATATCCAGATTCCAAGCTCCTCTGCACAATGGACCAGTTTGGTCATCAGCCCTTCCCAGATATCAAGTTTCTCTTACAGATCCTTACATCAATACCCTACTTCAAGCCTATGTACAGTTTTCTGGCTTTAATATGGTTGAATCTTCTGAAATTGCCCAACTTCATACCACTACATGTCTTCGCTTTGTCTCTACAACTATGCCAGCGCTTAATCCAAAGTTACTACAACGCGCTACATCTGAAAGCATGGTGGTTGGACCCAACAATGTCTTCCCTCTTACACTAGGTTTTGTTAAACTTACTATTGTCGAGGAATGGTCTGCAAAATATGAACCCATCTCTTCCAGGATATTGCCTCCCATGGCTAGAGAACTAAAAATAGAACAAAATTCATCTGGAAGAAATGTCTTAAGAATAGGAAGATCGCAGAGCACAAGAAATCAAGATTTAGAAAGGCAATTATCTTCCCTTTCAACCAGTAGCTCTGATTCAACTCAAAGAAGATCTTCATTCTCTGATAGATCATCCTTATCCTCCTCCTCATTTTCTAAAGCCCCTATATATAAACATGTCTTGAATAAATCTGATTTAGATAATCATCTATTGACACACCAGAAAGGTTCTAAGAATTACTATTATTGTAAAAAGAATATCCCTACACAAGAGCAAACCTCTGAGTCTTATGTAAAAGCTAACATATCCCATGTACCATCTACTCCTAAGAATTTTAGGACAGTCCAGTCAAAAATAGAACACAATGGCCAACATGCCAACTGTTCTGAATGTCAAGATCTAGCCATCCCTATGCTAAAAATGATAAATGCCCCTTTGCCAAGGAGTGACAGGGGAAAAAATGCTACTCTACCACACAAAAGTCTTGGACCAGGAAATCACATTCCTACATTCAAGAACGATTTAGTAGTTGATCTAGATTTTATGAAATATAGAAAATAAGATGCAGAACCATCTCAAGATATTGTGAGACTACAAAATTATGCAAACTATCAGTCGGTTTGTCTTGCACAGAACATTGATGACATAGCACAAGACTTGATACAGACTAAGACCCATATGAATGGTTTGCATTCAGAAATTGATTCTTTAGAAAATAATCAAGAACAGATGAAGTCTCAACTTGAGAAGATTCTTGAGAAACTAGAAATAATTCAGACTGCAGTMTTTAGTCTGAAAGATTCTTTTGAGGAAGAAAATAAAACTCCTTTCCCCCTTCAAATTGAAGACATTGAAATACATGCATCTTTCAAATGGTTCATTTCTTCAAGTTCTAAAGAAGAACATAAACAACTAACTCTTAAGAAGCTAGCAAAAGAAGTTCCCAATCCAGCTCTAGCAAGAATTGTTGAAGTTCTGGAAATTGTTGTTGAAAAAATAGAGTTAGTCAAAAAGAAATCTTCTAAATTAGAAGATGATATCAAGAAAGCATCACAGGCTAGAATTCCATCTATCAAAGCAATAGATGATGCTGAAAGCTCTACAAGAAATGCACCACGTTCATCACATGATGATGCAGGTGGAAATGCTTTCCAGTCTGCTTGGGAAAAGTGGTGTAATGAAAAATATGGTTCATCCAAAAGAGTCCCCTTTCACCCTGCCAACTCTTTTGAACATGCTTCATTCTCAAGAGAAAATATTGAATCTGCACCCATTACAAATCTGAATTGCAAATCAAAAATTGAAATGATGATGATAATCCAGAAATGGCAAGCTTGGGCAAGGACCCAAAAGTTGATATTCAAAGATAAGGTAAATTGGAGCGATTTAGCTTTAAGATTAACCCGGGGATTTACTGGAAATTTAGGACTCTGGTGGGACAGAGTTAGAGAAGAAGACAAGCTTAAATTACTAAATAATGACCAACCTATTGAAGAGCTTGTTAAAGCAGTAGTACATGAATTTTATGGCGATATGAAAATTGATTCTAATCATTATGCTGATTTATTTATGAATCAATGGTTATGCCATTTATCACAACTCCCTGAATTCCTCTATACTATGCAAGATCTATTGTACAAATCAACTGACCCAGAAAATGTAGCATATTTACAAAAGTATTTATCTGCCATGCCTGGCAAAGTACCCAACCTAGTTAGAGATAGACTTGAAGATTTGGATATTGATATATCCCAATTATATCTAGCAGGATTACATGAGCATATTGTGATGGCTCTGCAAAAGGAATGTCTTCGGAAAAAGACTAATAAATCTTTAAAGAAACAATTAGGTTTCGACTCTTGTATCTGTGATATGTTTGCAGAAACATATCACTTTGGTTGTAATAAAAAATATACAAAGAAAGGATCTTGTAACAAGGATTGTGGTTGTTTTAAATGTAGACCTAAGTCTAAAGGATTTTCTAAGAAATATCCTAAAAGATTCACAAGAAACAGTCATTCTAGAAAGAAAGCCTACTTCAAGTGCCAGCCCCAGAATTATAAAGCAAAGCAGTCCTCCTTCTTTATCTGTAAAAATCCTGGCCACTGGGATTCTCAGTGTCCTCTGCAGTCTAAGACTAAATTCCAAAATAAAATTATGGATCTTTTCTAGTCTGGCTATGATCCTTCCGAATGGGAATTAGTTGATAACCATTCAGTTGGTGAATACCTATCCCTCACTGAGGATAGTGACTCCTTTACAGAAGACAATCACTACAACCAAGATTCTGATGATGAATCAGAACTCTCCCAGATAGATGAAACCTTACATTTTCTTGACATAAAAATGATGTCACCCTATATTGACCTCCCTTCTCTTCTCAAACAGAGATCTGATCTCCAAGCCAAATTGTTTGTTCTTACTCCTGGACAATTCCAGCTCTCCAGACACTATGCTTCCCAAATTTCTCAACTCTCTGCCCAAATTGCTAAGATACAACAACCAAGCATGGTGAATATTCAAAATTACACACCCACAGATGTTGATTTTATCCCAGCACAAAGAAAAGAGTCTAGGGAAAAAAGTACTGTTAATTTTTCAAAAACTATTTAGGAAACTCCATCAGAAGAAGAATCTTTAGACAATACTATATTCAATCTAGAAGAATCACTCAAAGAAAAAGAATCATTAATTGTTGATTTATGGAAGAGATTAAAACTACAGAAAGAAGAATTGAACTTTCTCAAGATGAAACGAGATGAACAACTAGAAAGAGAATTTTTTAATGAGGATACAGAAATTGAACCATTTGATTCTAAGCAAGTGACTGGCTTAGATGATAGATTGGTTATCCCTGTAAATATAAAAGTCCAAGGATATCTGCAATACACTTTAGATGCACAACTTGATACAGGTGCAATGAATTCTTGTGCTAAGCATGGAGTGATTCCATCCTACTATTGGCAGCCAATAGACATCTCATTCAGAGCTGTCAACAAATCTGAGATAAAGATCAAATATATTGCTCCAGATTTCCCTATACTCATATAGGAAGAGAAAGTATCTATTACACTTTACTATTATGATACTGGTGCAGATATACTCTTAGGACAGGATTTTGTAAATAAGTGTTTACCTTTTGTTATAGGTAATAGCTTTGTACAGATTACAGTTTTGGGCAAAACAATCAAAGTACCCAGCAAGTCTTGTTATGAAACAAGAATTGCAGTAAAGCAAAATTTCCAACAAATTGAGAAATCTGCAAGCAGCCTGATACATATTCAAAAGATCATTGGTCATGCTGAAAAACATGGTATAGAAATGATAAAGGATATCAAAGAAAAGATAGAATCTGATTGCACATCAGATTATCCAAATGCCTTTTGGACAAGAGAAAAATATTTTGTCAGTCTGCCCTATAAGGAAGATTACACTTCAAAGCCACAGAGAGCCTCTGCAAATCACATGTCTCCCACAGAATGTGAATACTGCCAAAAGGAGATTTCAGAACTCTTAGAAAGAAAGTTGATAGAAATAAGTAGAAGCCCTTGGGCTTGTCCTACCTTCTATGTCAAAAAACACAGTGAACAGAAAAGAGGAAAACCTAGAATGGTGATAAACTATAGAGATTTGAATGATTCTCTACTCCCTATCAGGTTTCCCTTACCATCCAAAGAGTTKATTTTTTCAAAGATTGGGAAGTKTAATGTTTTCAGTAAATTTKATTTGAAAAGTGGATTTTGGCAAATAGGGATAATCCCTAAAGACAGATATAAAAMTGCATTTGTTGTTCCCAATGGCCAATATCAGTGGAAAGTGATGCCCTTTGGTTTGAAGAATGCACCATCCGAATTCCAGAAAAGAATGGATGATATCTTCAAACACCTCAATTTTGTAATTGTATATATTGATGATTTGCTTGTTTCTTCTGTAGATTGCAAAGCACATGTACACCATTTAAAGGTTGTTTATGACCTTTTGTATAAACATGTATTGTGCTCAGTCATTCTAAGCTTTGTTGGGCACAGACAAAGATTGAGTATCTTGGCTTCATACTATCCAAAGGAGAAGTAGAACTCCAAGATCATATTCTGAAAAAGCTTTCAGAATTCCCTGATGAAATTCTTGACCAGAAACAGCTCCAGAGATTCCTTGGTTGTCTGAACTACATCCAACAATTCTATGAGAATCAAGCAAAGGATGTCAGAATACTGCAGAAAAGATTAAGTAAAGTTATACCATGGAATTATAAAATGACTCAAGTTGTTCAGATAATAAAACAAAAGATCTAGAATCTCCCAAAGTTATATCTTCCAGATATGAACTTACAGCTTATATTAGAAACTGATGCCTCAAATGATACTTGGGCAGCAATACTATTGCAGAAAAATGGTCCCAAATTGGAAGAAGTTTGTATATATACTTCTGGATGTTTCAGTGATACTACATCAAGATACCCTTCTTCACATAAAGAAATTCTTGCTCTCAAAAATGGCATTAATAAATTCAGATTGTTTTTAAAACCAGTACATTTTATTGTAAGAACAGATCTAAAGCATATGAAGGGAATGTTGTCTAATCAATGTTTGTTGGAACAGGGAAGTAACAGAATTTTGTGATTGAGTCTTTGGCTTGATGGATTTGACTTTGAAATCCATTACAAGCCTAGTAAAGATAATTGTGTTGTTGATTTACTTACAAGAGAAGTTGCTCCATCTAAAGAAAAAACTAACATCATAAAATGGCTTCATCCTCCTTGAGCATAAGGGATGCTCCTCCACCATGATTCAAATGGATCCTAGTGTGTACAGATTGTGAATATTGTTATTGTTTTGATTGTTTAAGTTGTTATATTAGAAGCAGTCCAGCTTGTATAAACATCCTAAATAACTGGATAAAAAAGTATAACCATTGTACTTCTTATTTTGCTTACTTCAGAGAGAGCCAAATAATGGCCAGAGGATCAATCACAGGAGGACCAATGCAAGGACAAAAATATATTCTATTATATACTCCTTGTATTTCATATGAAAACTATTGCAAAATAATTCTTCAAGTAAAATATGATGGTTGCTGTTGGATAATCTTTGAATGCTCCACATTCAAAGATACGCCTATTTGGTGGTCTGGTTGGCTGTATATTTTATATTGGACTTATTGTCCCAGAGATGTTGATTTCTTTGGAGCCAGTAAGGATGCTTTTAAACAATGGTTCAGAGAAGAAATAGAAGAAGTTGCTCATTATGAGGGATGGTTTGTTTTTAACTTATCATTCCAAGGAAGTGAGTTTCATTTTGAAAAGTTTGAGCCACCTCAGCCCCAATCTTATAAAGTTACCAGTGAGTATTTTGGTGACTTATGTGTCCCTGAAGATGAATTGATACTAGCCATGTAAGGATCTCCATTTTACAAATGCTTCAGTGGATTACCACCATTCTCAAATGAACATAGTTCTCCACCAAGCAGTCATTTTGACTATAACAGTGATGAATCATTTGATTCCATTGCTGCGTACAACATAGTTAATCATATGGAAGCATGATGGGCCATGTGCTCACTATTTTGTAATAATGATGTATTGATTATTTTCATGTCTAACGGGCCGACAGTGGTGTTCCGTCAGTTCTGTGGGTTCCTGTAGAACTCCACTATGTAATCATGTGATAGAGTCTATTCGTAGATCTGCGAATATTTTCTTTTTGTCTAAAGCATAAGGAAAAGGATCTATGTACCAGGTGCCATTGAAATTGGGTACCAGACATAGAAAAGACAGTCTACACATAGAAGGGAGGGATAGAGCAGAAAGCACAAGCTGCCCTGCGCAGTCTTAAGTCAAAATGCAATAGAAAGTTCAAACCTAAAGTGCCTCGGGACGAGTTACAGGTGAGTGTTGGGGGCTTGTTGGCCTTTGGTTATGGAAGAAAGAGAATATTAAGGTAGAAAAGATGAAATGCAAACTGCGTAGAAGACACAGTGACTGATATTGGGTCAAAGTGAGCAAAAGAGAAGAAAATACGATGTGAAGTAAGAGAAAGCAAGTCGTTGGACTAGGCGATCGGTGATGACAGATTAGAAAGGAAGAGAAATCGTGGACAAATTACCAAGTGAAAGAGGATGTCAACAGATTATTTCAAGCACCGCGCATGAAGGAAGGAAAGATAGGTTGGTGAAGCGCAAGTCAAGTTGACCTAGGGTTTTAGAGACCTAGGGTTTTGGTATTTAGGGTTTTGGAGACCTAGGTTTTGCCTAAGGTTGTTGGTGAGATATTGTAATGTATAAATAAAGGTCAAGAGGACCTGGGATAAAAAAGAGTAAGAGAAATAGAAGATATTATGCAATGAGGAGAGATTTTTATTGAGAGAGGACTATTGTATTGTGAGAGTAGTCTGTATTGTAAGATCTTTAGTTGGGTGCGAAGATCAACCCTACAGCCGGGTGTGTGGGGAGGGGAGAGAAAGAGAGAGAAGAAGAGAATATCTACTAGCTAAGAGCATAGATAAGAACTGTATGCTTCCACTGTAATATATCATAAAGCACAGTTCTGTGGACGTAGCCCTAGGGAGAGGGTGAACCATGTATATCTTGTGTTATGTATGATTGATGTTGTGTTATCTGTCATTTGATATGATGCTATTGTGTATTGTGTTAGATCTGAAATATAACTTGTGTAGTAGATTTAAGTAAGATAAATAATAAATAGGTGATTGTGTGTTGTTGTTGTAAATTGTGCACAGTCCTGATTTGCTCAAAGACCTGTCTTATGCCATCCAGGTCATATTATATATGCCCCCTTTGGTTCTTTACTTCTTCAAAGCCTTTTGCAACACGGTCTTTCACATTTTCAGCCATCAGTCCAGCATCGTCCTTTGTGATTATGTACTCAGGTGGCTCTTTGTGTGCATTTTCCTTCTTGTGCATTCCTATTGATTGTGAAATTGGTCGCTTAGGTGGCTCTGGTTCTTGGGGAGTATATGTTCAGGGGGTTCCTTGTGTTCCCGTAGCCCCCGCTCCTTGGTATTTATGTTGCGAGGAAGTATCCTTCTTTCCCTCCTGTGCATCCTTCTTTCCTATGCCCCCCTTGTTTTGTTGCTCCATATTCTGTGATGGTTTTGGATTTTTGGGTGCAACTTTGTATTCTACAGGTGTCTTGGTTTTCCCTGTGTCCACCTTCATGCCCTGAGGTAATTATTGATTTAAGACTAGGATCTTCCATTTTTCAGGTCGATCCCTCATATCCATATCTACATCATCCTTTGTGACGCAGTATCTTAATTGGAGCCACTCCTTTCCTGGATCCCTGCATGTTTGGATCCACATGTTGTGCCTAGACTCCTTGAATTTAGTGATGTCCTTGAACTGCGTGACTACTTCTAGGGTTATTCACCAAGTGTTGGTGATACTCTCATGTATATCGGTGAAGTACCTAGCAAAAGTACCCATGTTTGTGATTTTGTGCTTGGGGTTAGAGTTGTTCCCCAACAACATGTATCGTATTGCATGACACTGACCTATTTGGCTACAGAAGTATGAATATGGGGGTTCTCTCCACCCCATCAACATGATCAACATGACTAGCCACGACTAGTGGAAATTTGTGCCGAGGTCCTGCATGTCTTTACAATCCTCCATGAATAGGTTGAGTAGGTAAGGGGCCCAGTTGAGCGATGTGCCATTCGCACACTGTGCTACAGCTACGAAGACCCTGACAGGGACTTCTTCCTTGACACATTTTGTATCATTTTGTAGGCCATCAGTTTAGTGGCCATCCTTGTCATGACATCGCTAATACTTTTGATGATTATGCAACATGAACCCCTCTCTTTCCCATATGTTCTCTTCATTTCTTTAGCCAACACCTTCTTTTTGGCCCTTGACCAAGTTTTGGGAGTTTCTTGTTCATGTTGACCTATTCTGAGACTTCGATAATCTGTCAAAGGTGGAGCGCAAGACAAAGCGGAGATCACAAGATCTCGAACCCCTTTTTGGGTTTTTGGGAATATGTAATGGGAAGGGGATGTCAGCCCATGGGTTTACCCATGTTTAGGCCTATTTTGTATGTATATATAGATGTCTATGCGATATAGAGAAGTAGAGAAATTGGCATCTATGTGATGTAGGATAAGTCCCAAGAGTTGAATTTGTGTGATTAAGGCTTTATGCATCCTGTGTAAGACTTGCAGAGTTGAGTGCAAGTCCCTTTGAGAGATTGTAGAAAGCTTTGTGTTGTAGCACAAGGAAGAAGGATCTAGCAAGCTGCACAGATCTTCTGTCCTATGCAGAGTAAGGGTTTTGAGGCTCTGTTCTTGTAAACGATTGATTGAGGAAAATAAAAAAGAAGAGTTGGTGGACGTAGCCCCATGGTGGGGGTGAACCACGTAAGCATTGTGTTGTGTGCTTTGTGCTTTGTCTTGATGTGTTCATATGTTATATGCTAAGTGCTCTGATATGTTTAGATAGATCTATTTATGCTTTGTGCTTATCATATGTGAGAATGTTAGATCTAATCTAGATAGTCATGTTTAGTGCTTTATATGCTCATTCTTATCCATTTGTATATGCTAAGTGCTTGAATACTATAGATTGATGTGAATACTTTGAAGCTCTGTTGTATCAATGAAGTGAATAGTGATTACATATTAAGGAACTGACAGTGCTAAGAGTTGTATTAAGTATTAGAATCACAGATATGTGTCCCAACCAAGGTTGCAAACACTTGAGTCCTGCAACCACCCCTGCCTCTACCTTGAGTGAGACTTCATCTGCTTCACAGGTGTTGTCGAAAGGGCCAATAGTTAGGGTTTTGCTGGTGCGTTGTTGTAGCGTTGAACCTTGGGTCTTCCCCTATGCCAATAAATGGTTCTGTTGCAGGGACCTGAAATTGTGATTGCTGGAAGCCGATAAAGAAGAAGATTTGTGCAAAGATCCATCCTGAAACTGTGAAATATCTATGCATAGATCTATGCTCTAGAGCGTAGTATTATACTTGACTTATAAAGATCTGTGCTAAAGAAAGAAGATTAAATCTGAAAGAAAGAAGCCCGATATGAAGAAAGGAGGTCAGATATGAAGGAAAGAAGAAAGATCTGAAAGCTTTGTTCTCTAAGGTAAGAATAAAAGAGGTAAGATATGCAAGCTCTGTGCTTTGATAAAGGTAAGAATAGTTAAAAAAAAAATTGATCTGGAAGCTTTGTTCTCTGTAGAAGTAAGATAAGTAGAAATTTTTGTTTCTAGAGTATGGATCTAGATATGATTGAAAGGATCTGTCCTAGCCTGAAAACTAGGGCACAAATAGATGAAAGAAGGTTTGATATGAATAGATATGATAAGAATCATGAAAGATATGTTATACCTATGCATAGAAAAGATGTTTGGACTAACAAATGGATGCAGGATCCTAGAAAGAATTTGTTGCAGGTTAGGTCATACGATCCTAACACAGAGAACATAAGAGGTTGGGGATCATTTAAAAGAAAGAGAATATTAAACCTCTATTATAGTTGCAGAAGACCAGGACATCTAGCTAAGGAATTCCTTGGAAGAAGACCTAGTTGTCTTTGTTGTAAGGTTATGGACCATGAAGTGTTGGATTTCCCTAGAATGATTGATAAGCTTGAAAGAATGGCTCTGAACTAGGAGAACCATAAGGCAGATCAATAAAATAAGACTACATCATAACCCCAAAAATAATCAAAGAAGCTATTACTACATATGAAAGACACCTTGGATGACCATCGACATATTAGACTATCTGATATTTTTAAAGACAAGGAGTGCCTTGAAGCAAAAATAGGGGACTTTGACATTGACTGTGTTCTAGATGAGGAAATACAAGTGAATATCATGACAGAAAGAACTTGGCAAGATATAGGAAGGCCTTCTATGATCTTTTCACTAGGAGGAATATGGTTATTCAGAGGAAAGTTGGTAAAATTATGTGAGAGGCTCGCTTAGATACCTATGACCATTAATGGAACTTCGACAGAGGAAGATTTTGAGATTATTAAGTTTATTGAAGAAAGTGCCCTGTTTACCATGTTAATAGGAAAACCTTGGATTTACAGAGGTCAAGCCAGACAAAGGGAAGAAGAATAAGCCTTGGAGAAAAATAAGAAAGACTTAAAATATTTCATGACCAAAAGGATCACACAATTAATTGAAGAACGGGAGAAAAGATCGAAGCTATTTGACACTAGCGACCCTAATGTCGAAGTTGTAGGAACATCAGAAGACTCCCAAAAGAATGAAGTACCTATCCCAAACAAAGAAAATGTATTAACCCCAAGTCCTAGGAAAGAATCTCAACAACGTGCAGTAACTATGTTAAAAAAAGACAAGAATCAGAATGGAAAAAGAACTATCGAGACGAAGCTCATTGGAATGAAGGCAAGGAAACAAAGTAAGAAGAGAGATAAGTTGCAGAAGGTTCCAGAGGGAACTTTGCAAGATACCAGATATATAAAATATGCAGAACAGAAACAAAATGCTAGAAATAACAGAATAACAGTGAAATATCCAGCATAATCTTCACAATACACAGAAATGATATACGA
>JZKD02S0586683.1:0-16097 GCA_000966675.3 Picea glauca
AACAACAGTGGCCAGCAAAAACAGAACCATCCGCGCAGCCCAAATCCCATTTTCCATATCCTTCAACAGTCCACCCTGCAACTCGAACTTGTGACCACAGAAGAATTAATGAGCCACTTCCTTTCCCCTCTGTCTTTCTGTCTAAGTAGAGGGTGAACAGGAACTTTATGTTTGAACAAACAGTTCGTATGAATCCCGTTTGAAATCACCACCTTGAATTCTCACCCACACTGGCACTTCCACTTCTGCTGCTATCGCTGTGGTCATATTTAATGCAGTGGGAAATGGATCGATCGAATCTGGCTTTTCGTATACGCTCTGACAGGACCCCCAAAATGAAGGATTTAATGGCATTGCTTTTTCATTATTTGAGTAGGTAAATTGTGAATCGCCCGTGGCCTATGCGCCTTTCGTTGCGGAAATATTTGCCTTGTTAATTGGGTGGTTAAAGGAAGGTTCCTCTCTCCATAATTGAGTTGTCATCACCGACGCGACGTTATTCGCGGCGGGACTTTATGGCCGTCAATTTTTTTCCCATTCTATTACCACCATTTTCTCCTTTTTGACCCTGACCATCACCTACATTTTTGTCTCGTCAAAACCACCCCGCTGTCTGTGGCTGACCACATTATCAAATCTATTAATTGTCAATACATTGAATGACGTGAAGCCTGCAATAACACTTGAAAGATATTAGCCAATCAAATGTTAGAAAAATATTTTTTATTATTATTAAAAAAAATACATATTTTGATTTCCTATGTTACACATTTGATATAAAACAAAAATCTAAAGTCAACCCTAAACTAATATCCAGTCAACGATGAACTCATCGCTATTAGTCTCTGGCCTTGGCAGGGACTAAAAAATGAATTGGGGACTACAAAGAATGATTTCATACTTCTCGAACCCTTTGCTGCCCTTTAAATCCGCTTGTAAAAATACAATCCTAGTGCTACTGTGGTCTTTCGCTTATGGATTGTTCTTAATTACACCCTATGGTAAATGAATTCTATATAACAAGATGTTTATACCTTACTTTGCGTAAAGATGTCTTTATTTCAGTAATTGATTCAAAGCTTCTGCTGAGAACTACTTGAACTCCAAGAATTTCCAATCATTGGAAATCCACTGGTTGACCACACTACAAAATCTAATGGGTACTCTCCTCCCCCAAGGCCCCCCATCTATAATGGGGTTGTATGAAAGGTATCACTCTAGAAAATGAGAGAAGAGTGAAGCATCTAAGCTTGAGAAGAAAATGCCCAATTCACCACACTCTTTAATAGACCAAACTCTTCAACAATCACTGATAGAAAGTTTTTAAGCATTATGAAAACCATCCAACACCAGGGTACAAAAAGTGTCTTTCTCTTAGCTCAAGCTTTCCTTTTATAGGTTTTGTGGCTCAAGATACTTGTCCAACTCATGCAAAAATATAATTTACTAAATTACTAATTATCTCAACCACCCATCTGTCACTCACATGCACAAGTAATTATTTATTTGAAAATATAAAATAATGAATTATCCTCATCCAACTCCCAGGTTTCCTATTTTCACTCTTAGGTGTTCCCTTGATCTCCTCCTCGTTTTCTATTTGAATGGGTGCACATGTAATTTATACTTTTAGTTATTTATTATCTCTCTTTAAATCCACCAACCCACTTTTCTTTTCACACACTCCTATTTGAATTTGAATTCTTGTTCCTTTTTTTTCTCCTTGATTTGTAGGTGCACTAGTAATTAATTTTAATTAATTAATAATTATTTTATTTTCATTTCATACACATCCCTAGAATGTATTTATTTTTCTTAAATAAGTTCTAATTGAGTAACACATTTCTCTTGTTATGAGATACTACATAATCTATATGCTCAATCATATCCATTAAATTAAATTTTCCCTTTATGTTATAATGCATAAATGATATGATCATTTTTTTTATTGTTTAAAATATTCATGCTAATGCAATCATATTTATATGTTTATCTAACCATCTTTCAATATATACCTTTGAAAAATTATAATTGATACCTAGGGTGCCATGCTTCTCCATGACCTTTAAGAGTTACCTTTTAGTAAGTACCAAGAATGGCATGTTCACACATGCCCTTCAAGTATCCAACTTTCTTTGTGCGGGAAATGGTGCAACTGTTGAGACTCTATTAACTCAATATGTGGTCACCCTTTTTCAGAGACTAATGGTCATTGAGGAATAATATTATCACCTTTTATTGTGTGCCCCTCAACTAAATCTTGTGAGCAACTAAATCCATGGCCTATACTCATGACAACGTGCAACCTCTAAGCAAAAGTGTCATTATCTTTTCAACCTGTTGGATTACTGAGAGGAGGGGGGAGGGGGGGGATGAATCAGTAATAGAGAAATATAATCCTTTTTAACCACAATATGCAAGTGTTATTTATATTTTTGATCAATATAGCATTATCATACAATAAGTGCAGAGTAAATAAACCATGAACAAATGAAAAATGATACACATACACAATACACCAATATTTTGACATGGAAACCCAATGCAGGAGAAAACCATGGAATTTTTTTCTTATACGTATTTAAGAATTACATTCATTGGAAGCACTAACTTCCTTTGTTCTCTAGCTGCAACTGGAAGGAGGCTCCGACCCCCTATATTTTCAGGCTACAACCTGGGGGAAGCTACAACTCTCCAATTCTCTAGCTACAATCCTCTATGTTCTCCAGCTACAACCAAAAGGTGGCTACAACCACCTATCATTGCCCCGTCCTACTGCCCTAAAATATAAGTTTCAAATGAAGAAATCACTGTCACATTGTCACTATGATATATACCACTATAAACCTATACCAACATGTACCACTGACACATTGTCACTGTGATATATACCACTATAAACCTATACCAACCTGTACCACTAACATGTAGCCAACCTATACCACTGCCCTGTAATCAACCTGTACCTAAACTGAGCCTGTACCAACCAAAAGACCACATATACACAACTTGTTTGTTCTTTAACATGCGTATATATGTGCCCTATCTATACCAACTTAACCCAATTTCCTTCTTTTAGGGCTAACCCACTTCTAACCACTTTTCCACTTATAACCCACTTTGATACAAATAGTAAATTCTCCACTTCTAGTTGCAACTAATTTATTTTTAATTATTTTCTTATTGCAACAACTTAACCCATGATTAACTCCTAGTTTTGCTAACTTGACTAGTCAACTTATTCTAGGAACTACTAGAATAGTTTTGACTTCTTTGACCTTCTAGATAACTCATGAGGATTCTCCAACTTCACAAGGCCATAACTCTCTAACCGTGAGGAGTTATGTGGCCTTCCACATATCACCGGAAATGGCATGACATGTACTATTCATCTAGAATAGTCTTACCTACAAATATATTAAACTTCATACCATTTTACATCAATCAAACTAAATTTCCTTAACCATATTGTTGGGGCTACCAGAATTTGCTACCAAACTTTATTCAAAGGTTGACATCAATGAGAACCAACCCAATTAATCAATAATCTCCCCCTTTGGCATTGATGGAAACACTCAGATGCAACTCTGAAGTCATATCACTTATACTCCCTCTGTGACCATCGCTCCCCTAGAAACATGCCTTTGTGCTCTCTTTCCAAGCATCTAAGTCTCTGACTTGCATCTGGTGAATCTCTCCCCCTTTGACATCAATGGC
Source organism: Picea glauca (assembly GCA_000966675.3). Lineage (NCBI taxonomy): Eukaryota > Viridiplantae > Streptophyta > Pinopsida > Pinales > Pinaceae > Picea > Picea glauca. Next base: position 3,718 of record JZKD02S0586683.1, read on the forward strand.
AAAGGTAACTTCTTATCTGAGGCTACTCCCTCTAATTGGACTATCCTTGGGGTTGCTCCCCCTGATTGAACTCTTCCTTAACCCATTCCCCCAACCTAAATTATCCTTTGTATGGTGCTTCCTCGTGTAAATCTAAGACATATAAGATAAGCATTCAAAAGCATTCATTTGGGAGTAGAAATTACTTCGAGTCTCTGACGAAGATACTCAAAGGATTCCCTTGGAAGTGATTTTGTGAAGATATCTGCAACTTGTTCCTTTGTCCCCACATATTCAACTCTAATGTTATTCTCTGCAACATGTTCCCGTAGAAAGTGATACTTTATTGGAATGTGCTTCGTCTTGGAGTGCATCAATGGATTCTGTGAGATATTGATAGCACTTGTATTATCGCAATATATAGGAATTGGCTCACCATACTCAACCTGTATATATGTCAAAGTTTGTTTCATCCATAGAACTTGTGTACAACATGTTGTTGCTGCAATATACTCTACTTCAATTGTAGACAATGATACTAATGATTGTTTCTTAATTATCCAAGATACCAAACACTCACCCAAGTAGAATGTCACTCCATTGGTGCTTCGTCGGTCATCAATGCAACCTTCCCAATCTACATATGTGTAGGCAATAAGTGATATATCCTTTCTTTTTGGATACCATAATCCAAACTCTTATGTGCCCTTGAGATATTTGAAAATCTCTTCACTGCTAAGACATGTGATTCTTTTGGTGCTACTTGAAATCATGCCACCTGTCCAATTGCCTACATTACATCTGGTCTGGATGTTGTCACATATAGTAAGTTTCCAATCATTGACCTGTACTGCCTCTGGTCTGTAGAATTTGAATCATCATCTTTTCTCAACTTGCAACTGGTTTGCATAGGAGTGTTAAATGGTTTGCAATCTTCCATTCTGAACCTTTTTAGCATTTCTCTGATATAATTAGTTTGAGAAATAAAAATTCCTTGGTTGTTTTGACATATCTGAAGACCTAGAAAGAAAGATAGTTCTCCAAGTAATGACATTTCAAATTCATTATGTATATCCTTTGCAAATTTCTGTCTTAACCTGTCATCATCACTTCCAAAAATAATATCATCAACATAAACTTCAATTAATAAAATGTTATCTTGAGTTACCTTGGTGTAGAGGTTGTTGTCTGCACTTCCTTTTTTGAACCCTGCATGTTGTAGATATCTATGCAGTCTAGAGTACCACACTTTGAGAGCTTGTTTTAGACCATACAAGGTCTTCTTCAACCTGCACACATAATCTTCGTTCTTTGACAACTGAAATCCTTCTAGTTGTTCATTGTAGACTTCTTCTTAAAGTTCCCCATTCAGAAAGGTTGATTTCACATCCATCTGATACACTTTAATATTCTTGGAGCATGCATAAGCTAAGATCAATTAGATTGATTTTGTTCTAGAAATTGGGGCAAATGTCTCTTCAAAGCCGATCCCTTCAACCTGTGTGTATCATTTACATACCAATCTAGATTTGTTCCTTGCAACATGTCCATCTTCATTCAATTTATTTCTGAAAACCCACTGTGTGCCAATCACATTCTTGTACCTTGGTCTTGGAACTAATTCCCAAGTGTCATTCTTCTCTATTTGATCCAATTCTTCATTCATGGCCTTTTTCCAGAATTCATCCTTGTGGCCTCTTCAAAACTATTTGGTTCAATCGTAGATAAGAGTGCTAGGTGCAGTTGTTCTGGTAAACCAATTCTTCTTCCAGTCTCAACTCTTGCATCCTTGTTTCTGATTATCTGATCTGAAGGATGATTCTTTTGTACTTGTTTTCTAGGTGTCTTTGAAGGCACTTGTTGAACTTTCCATTTTACTTCTATCTGATCTTCTTCATCTTCCCCTTCTACTTCTTCTTCATCATTTGCTTCTTCTTCGTAAACATGTTCCACTAATTCCTTTTCTTATTCCTTTAATGATCCAGATTTTATGAGAAGAACGAAATGAATACAGATTATTAACAGCTTCTTAACACAAAATAACAGAGATACAATAAAATTGGTTTTCTATTCAATAAGGAAATAAGCTAAAACCGTAAAATGCAGTGGAAACAAGTTTGTTGGAATGGTGGTGTCTTATCTTTGAGAAGAGATGTGACAACTGTGCTCATTCGCAAGAAGATCATTACAATGAGGCTCTCAAGGAATTTTTACAATAAACAAGAATGCAAAAAACCCTAGACATCCAAAAACCTAACCCTAGGAGATGAAGCGCCAAAAGTCATGTGGGCCCCGTTTGGGTAAGTTGATACATCAACTTCCCGGGGTCGTAACTTTTGCATACGATCTCTGTTTTAGGCGTATGATAGCCCGTTGGAAAGGTATCATTGAGGAGATTCGTTTTAGGGCTCAACAATGTATTTGCATATCATTGGGAAGATCGATCCCTAAAAACCTTCATTTAGGCCCTCAAAATGGCCTCGAAAGTGAAAACTGCTAAAAATAGTAAATTGCCAAAATTGTCAAAAAACTGTTTTGAGCCAGTTGGAAGAGGTGGGTGGCCACCGATATCCACCTGGATCAATAATCCCTACTTAAAAATCAATGTTCTCCATTGCGTTGAGTTCGCCCATCAGATGAGGAAATTTTTGTTGAATTTGGCCTCGGGTGAGCCACTTGCCTTGGTGTAGGAGCTGTCCTACTTTGACGACTAGATAAAGTTGGATCCTTTGTTGTTGAGTGACCTTGATATGTGTGTCCACAATCTGATCGTTGGATTCCTATTGTATGCAGTCAGGTTTGAGCTCTGTTGGTGTCAGGTGCTCTACTACGTCTGAGGTGTCTAATAATGGTGGGAAATAAGGGCGAAGGAGATCCATGTTGAACACTGGGTGCAGGCCAAGGAAAGGAGGAATGTTGAGCTCAAAAGAATTATCTCCCACAACCTTGGTGATGGTGTATGACCCATAACGGAGTGGGCGAAGCTTCCGATGGGGTCTTGTAAGGTGTTCTTTCTGTAAGTGCAACCAAACTTTGTCGCCCACCTGAAACTTATGTGGCACCCGTTGTTGATCATGGCATTGCTTGTACTTGTCATTGGACTTCTGTAGGATATCCTGAACCTGTTGGCGATGTGTTGGATCCGCTCAATGATCCAGGTGGCTTTGTCATCTTCAGTTGGAGCAGGAGATGATTCGGTCGAGATGACCACAAGGGGAAGTGCAACATCTATTGGACCCAATGGTTGGAATCCCAACCCCACTTGAAAGGGGCCGTGGCTGGTTGAGCTATGTAGGGCTCGATTGTAGCTATGTTGGACATAGGGAAGGCTCTCATCCCATGTACGAGGGTGATTTGAATTATACATGCGAAGGATATGAACAATCATTCGATTAACAACCTCGGTTTGACCATCTGTCTGGGGGTGGAAGGTCATGGATTTGGTGAGCTTGGTGTCTAGCAGTGACCAGAGGATCAACCAGAATGTGCTGAGAAATTGAATGTCATGATCTGAGACAATGGTTTGTGGGATTCCAAAATGTACCCAGACTTGTTCAAAGAAGAGTTTGGCAGTGGCCTTTGCTGTGATGTTCTTCTTACAGGCAACCAGAATCGCCATCTTAGAAAAGTGATCAACAACCACAAAAACATAGTCATTTCCCCACTTGGTGGACGGGAGGCCTGACATGTAGTCCATTGTGATAGATTCCCATGGCATGTCAGGAGTAGGAAGAGGGGTGTACAAGCCCTATTTCTTAGTGGTTAGTTTGGCAATAGCGCAGACAGTGCAGGACCCGATATACTTGTTGACCTCCTGTTGAAGTTTCGACCAGTAGAAATGTTTCTATAGCATCTCCACTATATTTTCGATGCCAAAGTGTCCTTCCACCCAAATGTAGTGGGCTTCCCAAATCATCTTCGCTCGCTCACTTGATGGAACACAGATATGGCCCAGACGACACAACAACCCATCCTGAAGATGGAAATTATCGACAACTGTGTTTGCACCCAACATTTGGTAGGTGGTGGCGAAGTTTGGGTCTGTCTCATAGAGTTGGGGCCATCCAGAGGTCTCATGGCCGCAACAGTCTAGCACTGTGGTGAGTGTCGTGACTGGTGGTCTGCTGAGGCAATCATCGACGCGATTGGTGCTTCCTGTTTTATACTTGATGTTGAGGTGGAATTGCTGCAAGTATGTGGACCACTTTTGATGGAGATCATTCTACAATTTTCCTTGTGTTTGCATGAACTGCAATGGCTTATGATCAATGTGGATGATTGTCTCATTCCCAATAATGTAATGTGTCCACTGGCGACAGGATTGCACAATTGACTACATTTCTTTGTCGTAAGTAGGGTACTTACGGACAACATCTGATAGTGTCTCACTATGATAGGCCATGGGGTGGCCATGCTAAGTGAGAACGATGCCCACCTCATAGTTTGAAGCATATGTCTCTATCTCACAGGGTTGTTGCAGATCTGGTAGTGAAAGTATTGGGGCTGAGCACAAGTGCTGCTTAAAATCGTTGAATGCTTGTTGTTGGGACTGACCCCACGCAAATTTTTCCTTACCACCACCCCTGGTTATTTGGATAAGGGCCCATGTAATATGGGAGAATCCCAACACGAACCTGCAGTAGAAATTGGCAAGGCCCAAGAAGCTCCGAAGCTCAGTGAGTGTGGTTGGGGCTGGCCAGTCATGGATGACTTGGATCTTGGTTGAATCCACATGTACACCATGCTGATCAATTATGTAGCCCAGGTAATGGACCATGTCCATGCCGATGGAGAATTTTTCCAAGTTGGCATATAGCTTGTGCTGCCGCAGGGTGTGCAGAACCTGTTGAATATGCTACAAGTGTTCGACCCAAGTCTTGTTGTAAATGTGAATGTCATCCAGATACACCACTACAAAAGTATTGGTGAATGGTCACAGGATATCATCCATCATCCTCATGAAAGTGGCTAGAGCATTTGTCAAACCAAAGGGCATGACCAACCATTTAAAAAGGCCTTCCTTTGACTTGAAGGCAGTTTTCCATACATCTGTCTGTTCTATCGGGACCTAGTGGTAGCCAGACTTTAGATCAATCTTACTGACGTATTTGGCCCCCGTGAGTTGATCAAGGAGGTCATCGATTTGGGGAATCGGGTACCGGTTTCTGACTGTGATTTTATTCAGAGCCTGATAATCAATGCAGAGTCGCTAGTTTCCATCTTTCTTCTGTACCAGCATGATTGGGCTCCCACAAAGTGATGAGCTGGGATGGATCTACCCCTTGTGGAGAAGTTCTTGGATTTGTCGCTTGATCTCCTCATTCTCTAACAAAGAGTGACGATAGACTGTCCCATTGGGTAGTGGCGCACAGAGGGTTAGATCGATGGAGTGCTTGACCTAGTAGTGCAGAGGTACCCCGGTAGGTGAGGAGAAGATATATGAGTATTCTTCCACGACCTTATCTACTTGCTTCTGTTGTGTGGATAGGTCGGCTGTGGATACCCTGGATGTGGTCGTGATCTTTCGCTTATTCTGAGAGTGAATCATGAAGAAGACAAACTTCCCCATCTGAGAGATGACCTTCTTGCATTTCTTAGCAGATATCAAGGACATAACACTAGGTGGGACTGCCTCAGGTATCCTGTACAATTTCCTGTTCAAAGTAATAATAACACTACGAGGCCTAGACTCATATACAACATGATGTTTCCATAAATGATGTTGGCCCAAAAGAACATAAAAAACTTTAAGAGGAGCAACATGACACAATACCTCATCTTTGAAGGGCTTGATGTCGTACGACAATTGGCATTGTTGGATGACGCGGAGATCGCTTCCTTGGAGAAGCCATCCAATGGTGTAGGGTTGTGGGTACAGTGTTGTCGGCAGGGCCAGCCGCTTGATGACCTCCATTGAGATGAGTTTATGTCGGCTATTTCTATCCGCGATGAAGTGCAACGAGGTGCCTTTTACCCACATCTGTGATTGGAAGAGGCGTTCTCCTTCTTCTGGCTCATCTGGTTCACCAGGCTGGAGCTTGGTGGTAGAAACGGTGGCACTGGGTTCCGCGTCAATAATCTGTCTTCCCCTTTCTGGTTCTGGATCAGAGTCTGAACCCACATCTGAGTTAGAGGCTTTCAATTTGGCCACGAGAGACTACTTTGAGTGGCAATCAGCAGTGTTATGCCAAGGTATCTTATGGAAGTCTCACCACTTCCCAGTATCTTTATTTGTCTTTCTGGTGTCCTTCTTTGCTTGCATCTTGGATTGGTTGTCTTGATACTTTCCATCTTTGCTTTGTCCTCTATTATGTGGGTTGGGGCTGCCCTTTCCTGGATTTTGTTGTGCGGGGTTCCCAGGCCCAAATTTCCGTGTCTTCTATTTGAGCTTCTACTATATTTTGACGGCATATTGGTAGGCCACACCCAAGGATGAGATGTAAAAAAATTCCATTTCGGTCTGGATGTATCTATGCAGAGTGTCACGATACTTGAGCACCAGATGTCGCTTTGAATCTTTGATACCCAACTTGGTGCACAAGGTATGAAAGATATTCGTGAAATCTGGCACTACTTGGTCTCTTTCTTGCCGCAATGTGGTGCATTTGGTATACAAGTCATCATAACTTTCGACAGGGTAGTATTGTTCCTTAATAGCATCCCTGAAGGAATCCCAGGTGGTCGTGATTGTAAATAATGAGGGTTCCTCTGTTTCCTTTTGCTCACAGAAAGTTTCCCACCAATCTTTGACATGGGGAATGACTTTGAGGAGTACAAAAGTAATCTTTTCTCTATTTGAAAAGTTATGGATAGAAACATACCCTTCTAGTAGATTCAACCACTTGTATACAATGTCTGCATCTATCTGACCTTCAAATATAGGAATATTGAAGTTTATTTGTACCTTGAAGGGGGTGGCGCCTCCGCTCGAAGAAGATGCGTCACCTATTGGGAGTCATCGAATGATTTGCGCGAAACTATCCATCATCTCGTTCCTTTGTTGCGTGAGGGATTCCTCAATCAACAGTTTGAAAGGATCTCTTGTCCCATCATCTTTCTTTTCTCCTGCAATGAGAGGTCGCTTGGGTGTGCGAGAGCTTTTGTCCTCAAGAGAAACAAGCTCGAGACCCAATTCTTTGTACTCCGACCTCGTTGGGGACATGCATTAAGATGACAAGGAGAAGACCGCTCTGATACCACTAATCCAGATTTTATGAGCAGGACGAAATGACTACAGATTATTAATAGGTGCTTAATACAAAATAACAGAGATACAGTAAAACTGGTTTTCTATTCAATAAGGAAATAAGTTGAAACTATAAAATGCAGTGGAAACAAGTTTGTTGGAATGGTGGCGGCTTATCTCTAAGAAGAGATGTGATGGTTGCGCTCATTCGCAAGAAGATCATTACAATGAGGATCTCAAGGAATTTTTACAATAAACAGGAATTCCAAAAACCCTAGACATCCAAAAAACTAACCCTAGGAGATAAAGTGCCAAAAGTCATGTGGGCCCCGTTTGGGTAAGTTAGTACATCAACTTCCTGGGGTCGTAACTTTTGCATACGATCTCCGTGTTAGGCGTATGATAGCCCGTTGGAAAGGTATAGTCAAGGAGATTCGTTTTGGGGGTTCAATCATGCCTTTGGCTATCATTGGGAAGATCGATCCCGAAAAACCTTCATTTAGGCCCTCAAAATGGCCCCGGAAGTGAAAACTGCTAAAAATAGTAAATTGCCAAAATTGTCAGAAAACTATTTTGAACCGGTTGGAAGAGGTGGGTGGCCATCGATATCCACGTGAATCATTTAATTTTCTGTCAAACTATTTCTTCAACTGTTACATTGATGCTTTCCATAACTTTTTTGATCCTTAGATTATAACACTTGTATGCTTTCCTTGTACTTGAGTAACTGACAAGTACACCTTTGTCCAAACGAGAGTCAAACTTTCCCATTATTCCATCTTCTCTTTTGATGTAAAATTTTCTTCTGAACACTCTGAAGTGATTCAGATTTGTTGATCTTCCTTTCCATAGCACGTAGGGAGTTTTGTCACTGTTGTTTCTGAGCATTACTTTGTTTTGAATGTGAATTGTTGTATGCACTGCATGTGTTCAAAAAACATCTGTCAATTTAGAATCCATTAACATTGCTCGAGCCATTTCCTATACTGTCATGTTCTTTCTTTCAACAAATCCATTCTGTTGAGGTGTCCTGGCAAGGGAGAATTGCCTTTTTATTCCATGCTTGCTGCAGAAATCCATAAGTTCCTTTGAAGTAAACTCTCCTCCATTATCAAATTTCAAACATTTGATTTTTGAATCCATTTAATTTTCAACAATTTCCTTGTAAGCCTTGAAATTTTCAAATCCTTCTGACTTATTCCTGAGAAATCAAACTACAGGAATTCTTGTATAATCATCAACTAATAAAATAAAGTATTTATCACCTTTTAAATTGTTTTTTCTAGTTGGTCCAACTATGCACACTTTCTAGTGGTCTTGTCGTTGAGTATTCCTTTGATTTGAACTTGGTCTTTGTTTGATTTCCTTGTTGACAATGCTTGCATAATGTATTGGTTGGTTTCATGATCTGGGGAATTTCTCTGAATGCTTCATTTTTTTCGACTTTGATGAGGTTATCAAATTTTATGTCACATATTCTTCTATGTGATAGCCAACCTTCATCTTCCTTTCCTAGAAAACACTTTTCATTTCCAATTTCACTTAATACATATATGTTGCTTGAAGTTCTTGCAGTTGTTGCAATCAGTTTTCCTGAACCTGCTTTTCTTATCTCACACTTATGTGAATTGAATGTAAGTTTATGACCTTGGTCACACATTTGACTTTCACTTTGAAGATTATGTTCCATATCTTCCACTAGTAGAACATTTTCTGCCTTGGTATTCTTGTTTCCAATTTTAATTGTGCCTTTTCCAATGATTCTAGTTGAGTCATCATTTCCAAAAGAGATTGATCCATCTCTTTCCTTTCTTAAAGTAAGAAACATGTATTCATCACATGTCATGTGTTTTGAATAGCCACTATCAACATACCAACCACGTTTCTTGTGTTTATCCTATAGAGCGAGTGTGCATTCTTCATTGTTAAATTGATCATACTTTCTTATCCATATTCTCTGTTGAGGTTCTTGTCTGTGACCGTTGTTATTCTGTTGTGATTCTCTAGGAGAGGTTGTCATTCTATAATCTTTGGCCATGTGTCCAAAGTTGTTGCATTTGTAGCATTCAACTTCAATGCTCAATGATTCAATCATGTTATAGCTTCCTCTCTGTGTTTCATTAGGCCTTATTTGATAACCATTTTGTGCATGAATTTCAAAGTTGTTTCTATTCCTGCTATTAGCTTTACAATTCACAACTTTATGTCCAAAATTATTACATGCATAACATAAACCAAAAAAGATAGTTTGATACCTGGGAGTTGAATATCTTCTAAAATGATTTACTCTTCTGAATCCTTCTTCATCCCGAGGCCTGCTTGTTTCTGGTTGTCTCTGATTTTGAAATATGACTCTTTATAAGTGGAGGAGTGTCCTTGTGATCGTCCCTATAAAACTCCTTGTCTCCTCTAACTATTTCTACATAGCTTCTTGGTTGTGTTTCTTTATCTGTGGTTTTGGAGCATGAGCCTCATTTTGTCTGATTGTATCCTAGCCCAGACTTGTCATGATGTGGCCTTTGACTATTGACAATATTATCCAAAACCTTTGAATTGTTCTACATATTCTTTTGTTCAAGGTATTTTCTCAATGTAACAACCTCTGCTTCCAAATTTCCAATGATCCTACCTTTTTCTTCCAGTTGTTCTTTGAGAGCTTCTTCGATTATTTTGTATTCTTCTATTTGAACCTTTAATTTAGTGATCATTTGTTCTAGTTCATCAGAGTTTGAATTTTGAATGTTTTCTTTCTTGTCTAGTTCTACCCAAAGTTTCTTGTTTTTCTTCTTTTCTCTTTTTATAACTTCTATAGCACTGAACAATTATTCTCTGTAGTCAATTTATGCTTCTTCACACTACTCTTCGATGTCTTCATTATCGAAGTCTTCTATTTTCATGAATATAACTCTTTATGTCTCACTTTCAATGACTTCATCTTCGTCTAATGAGGAACAGTCTTCCTTGGTGCAAATTTTTTTCTTGAAGACTTTCTTTTTTGTTCTTTTGCCTTTATATGTTTGTTTGTTGTTTGAATCATCCTCTTCATGTATTTTCTTTTTCTTGTGAGAACATTTGTTAGAAAAATTACCAATACCATCACAGTCAAAACAAATCAATGGAAGCTTACCTTTATATGTACCATTGGTTCCCTTTTTCAATCTTCTGACAAAGTTGGCCACTTCTTCATCATCTTCTGAGATGTCACTACTGCTACTATATTATTTTTCCTTTTTCTTTGACCTTTTGGATGCTTTCAATGCTGCTTATTTTATACCTGGATTTTCATGTTCAGTTCTCATTTCATAGGTTGTGAATATTCCATGTAGTTCATCCATGCTTATTGAGTCTAGATCTACTCTTTCTTCTAGTGCTGAAATCTTGGGATCAAATCTCATTGGAAGAGATCTTAGTACCTTTTGAACAATTACAGATTCATCAACTTCTTCTCCCAATCCTATGATTGCATTCAGTGTTTCATCAACTCGTAAGAATTAAGCTGCAATATTCTCATCTTCCTTCATCTTTAGCTATTCAAAATTGACCTCTGTAAGTTTGAAGCTTTGTTTCTTTGACTTTTGAATCTCCTTCATAAATATTTTGAAGTTTGTCCCAAATCTCTTTAGTAGAGCTACATTGTATAACTTTGGTATATACCAAATCACAAAGACCATTTAGAAGTGCATTTGTGGCTTTTGAATTATTTAGACTGAGTTTCTTTTCGTTGTCATTTGTTGGTAGAAATGTTGGTTCTTTGTATCCATCTACAACCGATTGCCAAACCTCAAATCCATGTGCATCTACATATTTTTTCATCCTTTTGCTCCAGAATGCATAGTTATGTCCATCAAACTTTGGTATTCCATTTTTATACATACTATTTCTCTCCATGATCTACCTTTCTGTGGTTAAACTGATTTCTGAAGGAACCTGCTCTAATACCAATTGTTGGATTATTGAGAGGGGGGGTGAATAAGTAATATAGCAATCTAATCATTTTTAACCACAATATGCAAGTGTTATTTATCTTTGTGATCAATATAGAATTATCATCCAATAAGTGCAGAGTAAATAAACCATGAACAAATCAACAATCATACACATACATAGTACACCAATATTTTTACGTGGAAACCCAATGCGAGAGAAAACCACATAATGCTTTTTCTTATGTCTTTAAGAATTACATTCATTGGAAGCACCAAATTCCTTTGTTCTATAGCTGCAATAAGATGGAGGCTCTGACCCCCTATATTTTCAAGCTACAACCTGAGGGAAGTTACAACTCCCCAATTCTCTAGCTACAACTAGAAGGAGGCTAAAACCCCCTATGTTCTCCGGATACAACCAGAAGGTGGCTACAAACACCTATCCTTGCCCCATCCTTTTTCCCTAAAATATAAGTGTCAAATGAAGAAACCACTACCACACTGTCACTATGAGATATGCCACTGTAAACCTATACCAACATGTACCACTGACCTGTATCCAACTTGTACCACTTCCCTATAATCAACCTGTACCTAAACTGAGCATGTACCAACCAAAAAACCATAGATACATGACATGTTTGTTCTAAAACACATGTATGTACGTGCCCTATCTATACTGTGACCAGCGTATGTATGCACCGTATCTATACTGTAGCCTGCGTATGTATGCGACCTATCTGTTATGCAGCCTATGTATGCCTTCTGAAAACTAGGGTTTTCTCTCTTCTGAAAGATTATGATCCTATGCATCCCCTTTCACATCAACCTGCAACCTGACACTCTATACAGACTATAATCGTACCATGTGCATACATCCTCATACATATCCTTTACCCAAATCATCTATATCCCTCTCTAGTCATGTGCCATATAAGTGTGTGTAATCATGAACAAGTATAATAACCCACACATGAACTAGACATTAAACCCTTTCTGATATCCAGCCTCTCAATACATCAACCACTTCACAAATACATGCTCTCAACCATGTATCACAAGAAACTTTAACCATATGCCAAGAAGTACAAGATCTGCCTCAACACTGACAAGATATATCAATGATAAATATTGATTATACCAGCACTATATTTCTATAGACCTAACTTATACATAAGGTCCCATGCAACCACTAATCTCTCTAGGGAAAATCCTCAAACCTCCATAACCATTTCTCATGTATACAAAAAAATCCAACTACTCATAGAAATAAGACATACCTTTTGAAC
>JZKD02S0586694.1:0-16097 GCA_000966675.3 Picea glauca
TGATCTCTTTGATAGGCGTATTGGTTCAAAACTACTTGAAAAGATGGGATATAATGGAAATGAGTTAGGAAAATTTGAGCAAAGAATCCTATAACCAATTCAGTTGGAAATTAGAGTTAAATATATGGTCTTTGGATACAATATTTTTAATGGTAAGTTTGAGAATAATCTAAATGATGATGTTTCTTCTATTAGTTGTTCTAATGGTTATGTAGGTGAAGGTGCCAAACATGGACAAAAGTAGGTTCAAAGATAGGATGCATTTTATTAGAAATAATATAGGACCTATGCAAATTATCTACACAAGAGATGTGCATATTTATGGCATGGAGTTGGATGAAATCTAATGCATGATGTTTTTTGTAAACACTATGGAGGGACAAATGTTGGTGTGGTGCGGGTTTATGATAAAGGAAAAAACACTAACATGATTTGAAAAATAAGTTTCATATGTGTTTGGTCAATTTATAGTTTCCTCTATAATTAAGGATTGGTGTACTTGTTTCATGTGAACATGATGGTGCTCTTGGCATTACTAATGCTTGTTTCACGTGTTATGTTGAAAATAAAGAAACATATGAAGATATTTTGTGATACATTTTTTGAATGGACCTAAAGAATGATATGGAGACCCATTAGGTAACATCTATAATGGATAGTGTAAAGACATTAAATAGGGTGATGGGTGTGTATAGAGTGAGCCTTAATATGTTGTAAATAAGTATATAATTAGGCATAGGACTTAAAGTGGAAAAGATGTATATGTTTTAAATTTAACATAAATTTTCAAAACAAAGCCAAAACACTTGATGGAAATTCCCTAAATACTCCAAGATACATGCAAAGAATACACGTAGACAAAGGAAAAACATTTCATTTAACATAAATTTTCCATGCCTAAGACTATACGCAAACAAAGCCAAAACATTTGATGTTAATGCCCTAAATACTCTAGAGCTTCATGCATTGAACTACAAGACGACAAAGCCAAAACATTTCTTGGACCGATAGTGGAGCATATTGTTCAACTACACTGTACACTGTGCAACATGGCAGAGTAATGAAAAAATTTGTACACTATGCAACATGGTAGAGTAAGCAAAAATTTTAATAGCATTGAGATATCAAAATCCCAAAGGTGAAACCCTGAGTTGAAACCCCAGAATTTAAAGGAACAAAAACCACCATGAAACCAGTAGTGTTGGTGTTATAAGAATTGATAATTGGGAGATACAAATGCTAATTGAGAACGAGAGATGAAAGGTGGAGAAGTCGATCTTATTCGATATTGTCCGTTTGCACAAGGCGAGGTTGATTATAGAGTCTTCTAATCAACGAGATCATGAGAGAAATGTTTGCCTTGGAATGACGGTTACATAAAGTTGAAGGTAAAGAGAAAGAGGGGGAGCAGCAAGAACTCACTTATAGAATTTTGTCCACCATGCCCGTTTCTGGAATATGGTTGCAACACCCCATGAGATATCAAGTCTAGGAGAAGAAAGTGAGGGGCAGATTTAGGATGGTGGCTCCTAGCACCGACGCCGCTGACAGTGGTTCAGTGGGTGGTCATGCTATAGAGAGAAACCCAAACAAAGAGTCAGCTTTGGGATTTTCCGGTGGTATTGGGGCAGTGAAGGGATTCGTTATATCTGACTCTGCCCTGGCTACATACGAAATCCAAGAGTTTCTTGGTTTATTGCAAGGTGAATTTTTTATATTATGTACAGGTCTTGGGCATTGATATTTGTTTTATTCATAGGAAAAACATGATTTTATTCATAGAAAAACTACGACCAATTTATTATTTGGAATCAATCATTTACATTGGGTCCAAACAATACGAAATTATTAATACACAAACAATCAAATATCTTCTAGAAGAAACAAAGTTAAATGATAATGAAAAGAAACTCAGTCTCTTTGATAAGAGTATTGGTTCAAAACTACTTAAGAATCCTAAAACCAATTCAATTGGAAATTGGAAATTAAACTTAAATATGTGGTCTTTGGATGCAATTTTTTTAATGATAAGGTTGAGAATGATCTAAATGATGATGTTTCTTCTACTCGTTGTTTTAATGGTTATGTATGTGAAGGTACCAAACATGGATAGAAGTAGGTTCAAAGATAAGATGCGTTTTATAAGAAAAAATTAGTGTGCCCCTCATGTCGGTGCATCCCATCCATATAATATCTCATCTTCTTGGGTGTGCGCACCCCTTAGGTGATTCCGGTGAACTCTCCTAAGTGTGCCCCCCATGCCTTAGTTGATTTTCCTTTGTTTGATGGAGATCCCAAGTCTTTCCCTCAAATCTTAATCAAACTGTTTTTTGTTTGACTTGCGTTGCAAAGCACCTTGGGTGGAGTCATCCCTTGGAACATCGTACACTCAAGGAACCCCAACTCCCCTCTATATGAAAATGTTTTTTTCTTCATTTGCATCGAGTGTCTTTCCTTCCCGATTCAAACTATGGTGGAAGTGTGTGAGCCCAAGATAAGATCCCAAGGTCTCTTTGATAATGATAATATAATTGGTCTCTTTGATAGGAGTATCAGTTGAAAACTACTTGAAAATATGGGATATATTGGAAAAGAGTTAGGAAATTGTGAGCAAAGAAGCCTAGAACCAATTCAATGGGAAATTATACTTAAATATATGGTCTTTGGATACAATGTTTTTAATGATAAGGATGAGAATAATAGAAATGATGATGTTTTTTCTATTGGATTTTCTAATGGTTATGTATATTAAGGTGCCAAACAAGGATGAAAGCAGGTTCAAATATACGATGCATCATATAAACAAAAATCTAGGAGCTATGCAAATTATCTACAAGAGAGATGTGAATATTTATGGCATGGAGTTGGATGAAATCTAGTGCATGATATTTTTGTAAACATTATGAATGGATAGATATTTCACACTTAAAAAAGTGGAATGAACAATTAATTAAAACAAATTATTGGGTTCATTCAATGGTGAAGGTTTATGATAAAGGAAGAAACACTAACATTATTTGGTATAGAAGTTTTTTTTATCAACATTACTATGTCATTGTTAAGGGTTGAATATGGATTGTGATTATTGATACTTAGTCTCAAATGTTTGGTTGCTTCATGTGAAGATGATGGTGCTCTTGATATTACTAATGCTTGTTTCCCCTTATTATGTTGAAAGGAAAGAAACATTTGAAGAGTCTTTGTGATACTGTTTGTGAATGCATAGAAAGAATGATATGAAGACCCATTGGGTAAGATCTATAATGAATAGTGTAAATACCTAAAAATGGGTGATGGGTGTGTATATCGTGTACTTTAATATGTTTTAAATAGGTATATAATTAGCCATAAGACTTAAAGTGGAAAACATGGATAATGTCAACATAATTACTTCTAATAAATATTAAGGAGTGTGAAGAACACTGATAATGTTTGATAATGTTTATTAAATTTGTGTTAGTGGACAAGTTTAAAGCACGACATTAAATGGAACAATTGGAGTAGGTAATCATTGATGTCTAAAAGAAGAATATTGGTAGAAAGAATATAAATACTGAACACTTCTAGGTTCTACTTCTTACAATCTAATTTATTCCTATAAATAAAAAGAATCCAAACAATTGTTATATAGCTTCCCGTGTTGTAATTTTTATGTGTAATGTTTCCTTTCTATTTATAGAAATAAATTACACTATGAGACATAGAATACAAAAGTGAATGTTGTCTAGATCCTTCCTTCCGACATCCTTCTTACACACATCATAGTAATTACATATTGAAATCCTTCCTACAGACATCATAGTAATTATATACTCCAAGTATTCCAATCAATGTGGTGTTCCATACTTTTCCACTACCAACAGTGTAATAAAAATTTAAATGTTTTTAAGAATAAATTTAAGATTAATTTTCCATTTCTAGGTTCCAATGTATGTGTAGACATTCAAAATTGCGTATATTTTAAACTAATGCACTAAATACTCAAAATACGAATGCATAAGACTAGACATAGTGTAATGTCCCCCTCCTCTTGATGAAGAAGTTTGTAGAAACTCAATAGTCTAGCTATCCCCAATAGACTATAGTCTCATGCATCTTAGGGACAGAGTTAACCAGAAGTCACTTCCTAAGCACAACGTTATATTAATGAGTTGATTTTGTGTGAAAAAGGGTAACTCAACGAAAGAATAAAAAAGGTGAAGTTAAGCTAGGAGTTAAACCTAGGGGTTAACTAACTCAACAAAAGAATAGACTGAAGGTATAAAATAAAGGAAGGGCACACTTCTAAGGCATTTTGGATTATTATCATATTTTGCATTTGGGCTCTTGAGCACAAGCAATTTTGAGGGTTTTGTGACTAAACCCTAGAGAGATCAAATCGGTGGTGAAATATCACACCTTTCTTGATCCAAGCTTGATCCTGGAGGTGCAACAATCCTCCCACACCATTCTACAGTGTTACAAGGGTCAGATCTATTGGCAGAGGTAGGCTAGTACGCAACCAAATGGGTTTCCAGCAGGAGGGCACACCACCTTATGAATATCAGTTCAATTTGAGGGAAGGAGGAAGATTTTTGGCAAAGGAGCATCTGGGTTTTCTTCGTATGCTCCAGAGCATCATTTCTAGTCTATTTAGGAGGAGGTTTTCCAAGAAGATTATTTCTTGGAGCTTGGCACAACTTGGAGCAAAGAGGGGCGCACTGCAGAAGGAGGTTTTCATCATTTGGTGGCCCATATTTTGATAGATCATATTGAGAATTCACTAGCTGGATTGTCTTGGCTCGATCTATCATTTCGATGATTTTTTTAGCAGTTGGAGGCTTCTAGAGGTGAGGCTAAAATATTGGAGATTCAATCAACTAGGGGGGTGCAAACCAATTGAGGGTTTTCTCATTTGGAGAGCCAAGAATTCACCCTTCAGTATGATACTTTTCCAGGGGGGTTCTAGTATCCCGATAGATCCGAAACTTAGGGGCTTTGCAACTTCAAGGACAATGAACAATTCAGTCAGCTGGAGGGTTTTGGCACTATATTGGATGAGGGTCCCATCTTATCAGTCTTCTCTTACAGCTATTGGCCTTTGGAGGCTTGGATATTCTCTTTAGAGAGCCTTTGGAAGGCTATTATCATTGTATTGGCTATTATTGTAGCAGTCGACATCCCATTTTGGATATTATTGGGGTTTTATTCCTGATCTACAGATCTCTTGTTACAATTATCTATCTACTATCTAAATAAAGGTCATATCTGACATTATTGTCTCTATATGGGTGTTCCTTATTACATCTTGTCTTGTTTATGGGATATGCTTCAGATCTGTTGTTTCATTGCTTAATCATCATCATATAAACCCTAATGCACAACTCCATGAATAAACTTGTAAACACATAAGAAAACACAAATAAATAGTGACCAGTTAGTGTTCCAAGAAAAAACTTTGGCTTGGGAACATTATAGTGGTATTAGAGCGTTGACCCTCCCATCCAATGGGGATTAACGCTTGAAAATTTTCAGTTGTATTTACATGGGAAGATGTAGGAAGTAGATAGTTGAAACATAGGCAGAGATGGAGGGTTTAGGTGAGGACAGTGAGCCATATATTCTAGTAGGTTTTGCAAAGGAGTTACAACAATCCATAAATCAGATAGAAAGTGCACTTGTGCACCATCTACAGGAGAACCAGGAAGCAATGTGTAGGGGATATTTTGAAATTAGAGAGACTTTGAAAAGAGTGAATTCCAGCCATGAGAATGTTGCAAAACTCCTATTATAGATGACCCATGCAGGAAAGAGACCAGAAATGTATGCAAACTGGGAAGCCAGTGGGTCTCATGGGGGGACGAGACCTCACCAGGAGCATAGCCCTCACTATCAAATTGAGGGATAGAGTTATGTAAGTGTATCCCATCAGGGTCCAACACATAGTAGGGCTACCCCTAGACCCCACCTACCCACATTCTTGGAAAACCATCCACAACAAAACTATGAGGATGAAATTGAGGACAAATTTGAGCAGTAAGCAAGGGAATATCACACATTGAATGTAGGGTTCCAGAGGAAAGTTACGCTGGATCAGTATTGTGGAATCAAGTTCAGGGGTAAGCCTAAACAATATCAGAGACCTAACTCTGAATTGGAAAGCAGGGCAAGAAAGATGGAGAATCCCTACTTTGATGGATCTTCCAAGGTGACTACGCAAGCATGGGTGCATAAACTTGATACCTACATGTATCTTAACCCGATTAGAGATATGGATGCCATCAAGTTTTCCAGCATGTAATTGGAGGGAAAGGATCATGATTGATGATACCATGGGTTAACTACACTGGGTAACAATCATATCACATCTTATATAGAGTTTACATAGAGGCTCATTGATAGGTTTGATCAGTGGGATCCATAGATACCTTTTAGGGAACTCACCCGACTTAGACAAACATAATCACCAGAGGTATACATTGAAGAGTTTCATAGGATATAAATTATGGTACAGGATGTGTCTCAATCAATACTTATGATGATCTTCACATAAGGGTTGATGGAGCCTTTGGGGGGTTGGGTCAAGGATTTTAAGCAGTCTGCCAACTTGCATGATGTGATATGGAAGACTAGGGACTTGGGATCAACAACAAAGATGATATTTACCCCTAGACCTCCTCTACACCAAGGGGGTGGATACCAAAGAACTCCTATGAACCAAGGAGGGAGAGACCAAAGGGGGTTTCAATGGGGAAGAGGTAGAATGGATGAGCCCACTAGGAGGGAATTGAGAATGAAGAATTTGTGCTTCACCTACAAAGAGCCTTGGGATCCAACACACAAATGCATGGGAAAGGGAAAGGATCACTACATTGAGGTGATCTTGGATGATGATGAGAAGGAAGATTTTGACCATATACATAACATAGAGGCAGATCCCCCATGATACACATAAGAGGAGGATGCAAGTCACAGCCTTGCAGCGGATGAGAAAGTGACACTAGAATCCATCAACGAGGTACCTAAATTCAACACTTTCAAGATGAGAGGGGTGCTACAAGTGCATAAGGTCTCAATTCTCATTGATGGGGGTCCTTCACACAACTTCATTGATTCATCCCTACTGTAGAGGAGACACATACCTATAGTTGAGTTTGATGGATTTAGTGTGGAGGTAGCAGGGGGCACACTATGTCTTATGACAGATACATTCCAGGAATGAAGCTTACATTGGGAAAGCATGATTTGGCACAGGATTTCTATGTTATATACCTTCCAGACACCAACATCATCTTTGGATTACAGTGGCTTAGTACATTGGGGCCAATCACTACAAATTACAAGACCATGGAAATGTCTTTTACAGAGGAAAATGGGAAAAAGGTGGTTCTTAGGGGCATGATAGGAAAGACACCGAGAGTGGTGACAACAAAGCACATGGAGGACATATTTGGGAGGTAATACATTGATTATGCAGCAAAGTGTAGAATATCGGTTAGGGTGGATAAGAAATGAGAGACTCACTACTCACCAGAGATCCAGAGAATCATTGATAGGCACAACAAGGTCTTTGAGCCTTTACCACTAGGAGCACCACCAAATAGGGGGTTTGAGCACATCATAGAGTTAGATAAGGTGTGAAAGTTGTCATCACTACTCCCTACAATCACCCCAAGAAGTATAAATACAATATTGAGAAGGACATTAAATAACTACTAGACATGGGCCACATTAGGCCAAGTTCCATTCCCTTTGCATCTTCAGTGGTATCGTTGAAAAAGAAGGATGGGACCATGCGCATGTGTATTGACTACAGGTATCTAAATAAGAAGACAATCAAGAATAGATACCCCATCCTGAGGATTGATCAGCTATTGGATGAGGTCCATGGGGTTGTATACTTCACAATGATTGACTTGCGCTTTGGATATCATCAGATAAAGATGAGGGAGCAAGATGTCTCCAAGACTATTTTTCGATGTCCCTATGGACACTATGAGTTCTTGGTTATGCCTTTTGGGATGAATAATGCGCCAACCAACTTCTAATCTTTCATGAATCATGTTTTCAACAAGAAACTGAGGAAGTTCCTATTGATCTTCTTTGATTACTTGTTGATCTATAGAAAAACTTGGGAGGAGCACCTTCAACATGTAGAACATATTTTGGCTATCATTGAAGAACAATCCTTATTTGCTAAGGAATCCAAATGTGATTTTGGGATGAAAAAGGTCCTTTATTTAGGGCACATCATTGGAGTGAATGAGCTACATGTACGCCAAGAGAAGATACAAGCTATACTTTACTGGCCCAAACCTAAGACACTCATAGAATTGAAAGGATTTTTGGGAATCTGTTGCTATTACAAGAGGTTTTTCAAGGGATTCTCTCAACTTTGTGCACATTTGAACGATTTGGCCAAGAAAGGGGCATTCAAGTGGAGTCCAGAAGCACAATTGACTTTTGAAAAAATGAAGAAGGTGATGAGTGCGTGTCTAGTAATGGCCCTACTAGATTTCACACAACCTTTCACAGTAGAGTGTGATGCCTCAGGGGAAGGCATTGGAGCAATGCTTATGCAGAATAGGCACCTTATCATTTATGAAATCCAAAAATTGATATTTCTTGAGCTCCTATACACCATATATGACAAAGAAATTCTATCCATCATGCATGCATTGGCTAAGTTCAGAAAATATTTGGTTGGGGAAAAATTCATTGTGAGGACATATCACAACAACCTCAAGTACTTCCTAGATTAGAAGGACTTAAATGAAAGGCAACAGAAGTGGGTGAGAAAAATCTAGGCTTATGAATTTGACATTGAGATTGTCAAAGGGAAGAATAATGTGGTGGCAGATGCCTTATCCAAAAGATCATCATTTTATGCCATGAATGACATCTCAGTGGAATCGAAGGCTGACCTTTTGGTGGAATACTCAAAACACATATTTTCATGTGAATGGATGGATGGACAGGTACAAGATGACAACTTTAGAATCACAGATGACACAATATACTATAAGGGACAAATTTTCTTGGTCCCCGACTCAACCTTTAAGGCCAAGGTCCTACAAGCATACCATGATTCACCAGTATCGGCATCAAGGGTTCATCAAGACTTACAGGCAGATATAGGAGAGATTTTCTTTGAAGGGCTCGAAAGAATATGTGATGTGCTAGATCAAGGAGTGCACCACTTGTCAGGTAAACAAATATGAACACACTCACCCAACATGATTACTGCAACCACTTACCATCCCGGAGCATAAATGGGAAAGCATATCTATGGATTTCATCACATGGTTTCCCAAGTCTCAGGGAAAAGATTGCATTTTCATGGTGGTAATAGGTTGACTAAGTTTGTGCACTTTTTCACCATTTCCACAGACTACAGTGCAACACAGGTTGCATATATATTCTTCTGGGAGGTCTTCAGATTGTATGGTTTACCCAAAACCATTGTGAGTGATAGGGACATTAGGTTTATGAGAACATTTTGGCATGAACTCTTTAGGTTGGCAGGTACAACCTTAATTCCTAGTACCAGCTATCATCCTCAAATATATGGCCAAATAGAGATAGTCAATAAATGGGTTGAAGTCTACCTCAAAAATTACATGTTAGGGCAGCAAAAGACATGGGTTAAATGGCTTCATTTGAGGATTATTGCTACAACACCACCCATCATATGTCCATTGGTATGTCACCATTTAGAGCCTTATACAACTATGACACCCTCTCAATTGTGGATATTCTATTTGGTGACAACATCGCTCCCATGGTTCAAGATTGGATTCAACAGAGTCAGGACATACTTATGGAACTTAAGGACCACCTTCAAAGGGCACATAATCAACAGAAGGTACAGGAAGACAAGCACAGGGTGGAGCACACATTTGAGTTCGATGACTTGGTTTATTTGAGGCTTCAATCATACAGGTAGGCATCCATTAAGAGAAGTGGCACAAAGAAACTCCAACCTCGTTTTTTCGGTCCATACAAGGTCAACATGAAGGTAGGGTCCGTGGCATATGAGCTTGATCTACCACAGGGAAGAAAAATACACAATGTCTTCCATGTGTCTTTTGAAGAGAGCCATTGGTAAACACATCATTCCTATTGAGGAATTGCCACTCTTGGATGAAGAAGGACAGTTGGTTCTAGTACCAGAGGAGATACTAGAACTCCAATAGAAGAAGTGGAGGAAAGAAGCATCAAAGAATATTTGGTCAAGTGGAATAACCTACCTATAGAGGACACCACTTGGGAAGGGGAACAAATGATTAAGGAGATAGGTCCAAAATTGCTTGTGGGCAAGCAATTTCTAGCAGGGGAGACTGTAATGTCCCCCACCTCTTGATGAAGAGGTCTGGAGAGACTTAGTAGTCTATCTATCCCCAATAGACTATAGACTCATGCATCTTGGGGACAAAGTCAACCAGAAGTCACTTCATAAGCACAACATTATATTACTGAGTTGACTTTGTGTGAAAAAGGGTAACTCAATGAAAGAATATAAAAGGTGGAGTTAAGCTAGGAGTTAACCCTAGGGTTAACTAACTCAAAAAAATAATAGACTGGAGGTATAAAAGAAAGGAAGGGTGCACTTCTAAGTCATTCTAGATAATTATCATATTTTGCATTTGGGCTCTTGAGCACAAGTATTTTTTAGGGTTTTGTGACTAAAATCCTAGAGATCAAATCGATGGTGAAATATCCCACCTTTCTTGATCCAAGCTTCGTCCCAGAGGTGAAAAAATACTCCCACACCATTATACAGTGTTAGAGGGGTCATATCTATTGATAGAGGCAGGCTAGTGCACAACTTAGGGGGGTTTCCAGCAGGAGGGTGTACCACCTTGTGAATATCAGTTTGATCTGAAGTAAGGAGGAAGAGTTTTGGTAAAGGAACATTTGGGTTTTCTTCGTATGGTATAGGGCATCATTTCTAATCTATTCAAGAGGAGGTTTTCCCCACATATTATTTCCTAGATCTTGACACGATTTGGAGGAGAGAGGGGCGCATCACAGAAGGAGGTATTCATCATTTGGTGGACCATATCTTGATAGATCATATTGATACTTCACCAACTAGATTGTCTTGGCCTGATCTATCATTTCGATGATTTTTGCAGTAGTTGGAGGATTCTAGAGGTGAGAATGAAATATTGGATATTCATTCAACTAGGGGTGTGCAAACTAGTTGAGGTTTCTCTCATTTGGAGAGCCAAAACTTCACCCTTTAGTCTGATACTTTTCCAGGGAGGTTCTAGTAGCCCAATCTACATTCGAGGGAAGTTTTGAGGCATTTGAAGCATAGTAAGAGGAGGGTCTAAACTTAAGGGGTCTGCAACTTCCAAGACAGTGCACAACTCATCCAGTTGAAAGGTTTTGGCACTATATTGGATTAGGGTCCCATATCATCAGTATTATCTTGCAACTATTGTCCTTTGGAGGCTTAGATATTCTCTTCATAAGGCCTTTGGAAGGCTATGTATTATCATTGTATTGGCTATTATTGTAGCAGTTGACATCCCATTTTGGATATTATTGGGTTTTTCTTCTCGATCTGCAGATCTCTTGTTACAAAGATCTATCTACTATCTAAATAAAGGCCAGATATTAAATTATTGGCTCTATATTGGTGTTCCTTATTGTATCTTGTCTTGTGTATGGTATATGCTTTAGATCTGTTGTTTCATTTCTTAATCATCATCATATAAACCCTAATGCGCAACTCCATGAGTAAAACTGTAAACACATAAGAAAACACAAACAAACAATGAGAATTTAGTGTTCCAAGCAAAAAAAAATTCTTAGGAACATTACATAGAGAAAAATTCAAAACATTTGATTTTAATGCCCTAAATACTTGAGATTTTCATGCATAAGACTACATGCCAATAAGCCAAAACATTTCATGGACCTATAGTGCATAACATTGTTCAACTACACTGTGCAACATGGTGAAGTAACATAAAACTTTAGGAGCTATGAGATATCAAAATATAAAAGGTGAAAACCTTGAGTTGAAACTTTGAAGTTTAAAAGAACAAAATTCCTATAAAACCAATGGTGTTATATGAATTGGTATTTGGGAGATGTAAATTCTCATTGAGAATGGGAGACGAAGGGTGCAGAAGTCGACGATATATCCAGATTGGGCCTCTATGATATCTTATGAGTTTTTCCATTTTCAAAAGGTGAGGTTTATTATAGAGTTTGTTAATCGATGGGTTGGATGGATTCCTTGAAGAAGAAGAAAAGAATAAGACAACAAAGCGACACTGACATATAAAATAATTTGGATTATGAGAGAAATGTCTTTCCTGGAATGTCATTTCCATGAAGTTGAAGTGAAAGAGAAAGAGGTACAGTAGTAGCTCACTTATAGCATTTTTTTCCACCATGACTATTTCTGGATCATAGCTGCACCACCCCACAGGGTATCTGGTCTAGGAGAAGAAACCAAGGGGCATATTTAGGATGGTGGCTCCTAGCATCAACACCATGATGGAAAAATTGAAAGGTGAAGTAATGAAAAACAAGTTGAAACTATTAATATGCAAACAATCAAAGATGTTCTATAAGAAATGAGGTTAAATGATAATGAAAAGAAAATTGGTCTCTTTGATAGGGGTGTTGGTTCAAAACTACTTGAAAAGATGGGAGATAATGGAATTGAGTTACGAAAATTTTAGCAAAGAATCCTATAACCAATTCAGTTCGAAATTAGACTTAAATATATGGTCTTTGGATACAATGTTTTTAATGGTAAGGTTGAGAATAATCTAAATGATTATGTTTCTTCTACTAGTTGTTCTAATGTTTATGTAGGTGAAGGTCCCAAACATGGACAAAAGAAGGTTCAAATATAGGATGCAGTTTATTAACAAAAATCTAGGACCCATGCAAATTATTTACACGAGAGATGTGCATATTTATGGCATGGAGTTGGATAAAATATAATGCATGATGTTTTTTGCAAACATTATGGAGAGACAAATGTTTCACACTTAGAAAAGTGGAATGCGAAATTAATTATGGAGGGACATATGTTTCACACTTAGAAAAGTGGAATGTGAAATTAATTAAAACACATTATTGGGCTCATTCAATGGTGGGGGTTTATGATAAAGTAAAAAACATTAACATGATTTGAAAAATAATTTTCTTTTTATCAACATTACTATGCCATTGTTAAGGATTGAATATGGATTGTGCTTATTGATGTTTACTCTCATGTGTGTGGTCAATTTATAGTTTCCTCTATAATTAAGGATTGGTGTGGTTGTTTCATGTGAAGATGATGGTGCTCTTAGCATTACTAATGTTTGTTTCTGTGTTATGTTGAAACTAAAGCAACACATGAAGATTTTTTGTGATAAATTTTTTGAATGGACCTAAAGAATGATATGAAGACCCATTAGGTAACATCTATAATGGATAGTGTAAAGAACTTAAAAATGGTGATGCGTGTGTATAGAGTGAGTCTTAATATGCTGTATATAATTATATAATTAGGCATAGGACTTAAAGTGGAAAAGATGGATAATGTCAACATCATTACCTGTAATAAATGAAGGACATCGATAATGTTTATTAAATTGTTGTTAAGGGAGTAGAAAATCATTGTGATGTCTACAAGAAGAATATTGGTAGAACCAATATAAATAGTGGTCACTTCTAGGTTCTACACCTCACAACCTAATTTATTCCTATAAATAGAAATGAATGCAATTAATCCAAATAGTGGACACTTCTAGGTTCTACACCTCACAATCTAATTTATTCCTATAAATAGAAATGAATGTAAATAATCTCTATGTGACTTTGTGTGTCATAATTTTTTATTTGTAACATTTCCTTTCTANGTTCAACTACACTGTGCAACATGGTGAAGTAACATAAAACTTTAGGAGCTATGAGATATCAAAATATAAAAGGTGAAAACCTTGAGTTGAAACTTTGAAGTTTAAAAGAACAAAACTCCTATAAAACCAATGGTGTTATATGAATTGGTATTTGGGAGATGTAAATTCTCATTGAGAATGGGAGACGAAGGGTGCAGAAGTCGGCGATATATCCAGATTGGGCCTCTATGAGATCTTATGAGTTTTTCCATTTTCACAAGGTGAGGTTCATTATAGAGTTTGTTAATCGATGGGTTGGATGGATTCCTTGAAGAAGAAGAAAAGAATAAGACAACAAAGTGGCACTGACATATAAAATAATTTGGATTATGAGAGAAATGTCTTTCCTGGAATGTCAGTTCCATGAAGTTGAAGTGAAAGAGAAACATGTACAGTAGTAGCTCACTTATAGCATTTTTTTCCACCATGACTATTTCTGGATCCTAGCTGCACCACCCCACGGGGTATCTAGTCTAGGAGAAGAAACCAAGGGGCATATTTAGGATGGTGGCTCCTAGCATTAGCACCATGATGGAAAAATTGAAAGGTGAAGTAATGAAAAACAAGTTGAAACTATTAATATGAAAACAATCAAAGATGTTCTATAAGAAATGAGTTTAAATGATAATGAAAAGAAAATTGGTCTCTTTGATAGGGGTGTTGGTTCAAAACTACTTGAAAAGATGGGAGATAATGGAATTGAGTTACGAAAATTTGAGCAAAGAATCCTAGAACCAATTCAGTTCGAAATTAGACTTAAATATATGGTCTTTGGATACAATGTTTTTAATGGTAAGGTTGAGAATAATCTAAATGATGATTTTTCTTCTATTAGTTGTTCTAATGTTTATGTAGGTGAAGGTCCCAAACGTGGAAAAAAGAAGGTTCAAATATAGGATGTAGTTTATTAACAAAAATCTAGGACCCATGCAAATTATTTACACGAGAGATGTGCATATTTATGGCATGGAGTTGGATAAAATATAATGCATGATGTTTTTTGTAAACATTATGGAGGGACAAATGTTTCACACTTAGAAAAGTGGAATGTGAAATTAATTATGGAGGGACAAATGTTTCACACTTAGAAAAGTGGAATGTGAAATTAATTAAAACACATTATTGGGCTCATTCAATGGTGGGGGTTTATGATAAAGTAAAAAACATTAACATGATTTGAAAAATAATTTTCTTTTTATCAACATTACTATGCCATTGTTAAGGATTGAATATGGATTGTGCTTATTGATGTTTACTCTCATGTGTGTGGTCAATTTATAGTTTCCTCTATAATTAAGGATTGGTGTGGTTGTTTCATGTGAAGATGATGGTGCTCTTAGCATTACTAATGTTTGTTTCTGTGTTATGTTGAAACTAAAGCAACACATGAAGATTTTTTGTGATAAATTTTTTGAATGGACCTAAAGAATGATATGAAGACCCATTAGGTAACATCTATAATGGATAGTGTAAAGAACTTAAAAATGGTGATGCGTGTGTATAGAGTGAGTCTTAATATGCTGTATATAATTATATAATTAGGCATAGGACTTAAAGTGGAAAAGATGGATAATGTCAACATCATTACCTGTAATAAATGAAGGACATCGATAATGTTTATTAAATTGTTGTTAAGGGAGTAGAAAATCATTGTGATGTCTACAAGAAGAATATTGGTAGAACCAATATAAATAGTGGTCACTTCTAGGTTCTACACCTCACAACCTAATTTATTCCTATAAATAGAAATGAATGCAATTAATCCAAATAGTGGACACTTCTAGGTTCTACACCTCACAATCTAATTTATTCCTATAAATAGAAATGAATGTAAATAATCTCTATGTGACTTTGTGTGTCATAATTTTTTATTTGTAACATTTCCTTTCTAGTTATAGAAATAAATTACACTATGAAACATAGAGTCTAGAGAGAATGTTATCTAGACCCTTCCTACCGACATCATTCCTATACACATCAGACATCTAGATCCTTCATGCCTACATCCTTCCTATACACATCTGACATCCTTCCGACACACATATTAATTATGTACATAAATCCTTTCTACACATCACATTAATTATGTATTCCAAGTATTCCATTTAATGCAGTGTTCCATACTTGTCCACTACCAACATTTTGAATGTTATTAAGAATGAATTAAACATAAATTTTAAATTTAACACAAAGTTACACAAC
>JZKD02S0586705.1:26731-37590 GCA_000966675.3 Picea glauca
ATTTATTTGAGGACTCTCAACCACTTTTGTCCTCAATTTTGGAAGAATACCAAGATTTGACCATCTCATAGCGATCAGAGGCTCACTCTACAAAGAGGAAGTACTTTCATATTGAGGATTTCTACATGGATTCATTGATGAAGAGGACATGTTTTTCTTTCTCTAGACCTGAGCTTATCTCTTACCTCATCCTTTCTTCTCAAGGAAATCACAAGGTATCCTTGGGATCTCTCATATCTTCTCGGACTTCAAGAAGCATTGATCATGTTCATGAGGATGAAGATGAGCCATCGTCTACATATAGTATCCCTCTTCAGAGATGGATTGATTGTGCTTATGGTTACACCTTTAGGCAGGATGATCAGGCTTATGGTTTCTATTTCTAGCATGATTTTTGCCCTCCCACTCATCTCCATGAGTTTCATTTTATGATTAATTATATATTTATTTATGCTCATGATAATTTTGTGTTGGACTTATATTTTTTGTTTCACATGATTATGCACAGGGGGAGATACTTTGATGATATGATCAATTGGTTACACTGTTTGTATGAATTCACCTGATATCATCTATTTCTTGATCATCAGGGCCCCAAGGCCCCCAGGTAAGTTGGTAGGTCATCTTGTTTTCCTATCATTTGCATATTGATTGCTCATATTAGTTTAGATACATTTCACATTTCATTTTTTTCTACTTGCATATTGATTTCATGCTTAGTTTAGAATTTTTTGAAAAAATGATAAAATTTTCTTTTCTAGTTCGTATTTTGATGTATATGGACGAAGGGTGATAGAACCACCCTATATTTTACGATTTTTTTTTCAACATAGGAATAGGTCTAACAGGATTTGTTGTGATTCTCATGCACTCTACGATGAGCACATGTCCCCAAGTAGGAGCCAAATGTTATCCCCATTTTGTGGGATAACTAAGGAGATGATTCCTTGAGGCCCTCAGGTTGCAGATATGGAATGCCAAGAGATCACATCACTAGCAATGTCCACTTTCACATACGGAAGCTCACTCTATCACCACATTATGATCCATTATCAGTGCATCAACCACACCAGCTAGCTTTTGGAAGGCATATGGGTCTTTCTCCATGCGGTACAAGTCAGGTATTGTGGTAGGTAATCACCCTAATATTTAAGGCATTTAAACATGTTGTATTTGAACTACTTTTGATTATAGAATGCTTGCTTGGACATTATGATTTTGACCATGTTTCACCTTGGTGAGTGTCATAGATTTCCTAGTAAGTGGCCAACATGTGGGGAAGGCTTGTGATTAGGGGTCCCTTAAGGGGTTATCGTACCATCCTCGACCATAATTACCACCTTTTTCTTCTTACACTCCCATCATATTGTCTTCTTATAGGCCCTTTGACTTTAGTGACCCAAGAAGGGCATGTACCTCATTTCATGGGAAGAAGGGGCTAAAGGCCCATAGGGATTGTTGTTGGTTAAAAAGATAAAATCCTAAATATAGACCTTCCATATGCTTCACCCAAGGATCCCCGAGAAA
This sequence comes from Picea glauca, assembly GCA_000966675.3. NCBI lineage: Eukaryota > Viridiplantae > Streptophyta > Pinopsida > Pinales > Pinaceae > Picea > Picea glauca. The sequence continues at coordinate 28,259 of JZKD02S0586705.1, forward strand.
GAAATGAAACCCTTCTCTTTAAGAAATGGGGGACCTACAAAAATAAATGAAAGTAAATGCTTAAAGGGTTGGTTGGAGGATGGGAGGTCTCATCTCGAGTCGGCCTATCATGATAATGGGTATTTAGCGGCATGAAATTACCTCATCTAGTCACCGAGCCAAGGTAGTGGCTCTCAGTTACACAACTAAGAGAAAGGAGGTCTCATCACGAGCCAAATTTCTCATTTTTGTAAGGTATTTTTGAATGACATTGTTGTTATCTAGACACCAAGCTAGGACAATGTTCTTCAACTTGTTCCTTAAAACATGAAATAAATATAAGAATGGAAAGAAGATGGGCTTGGAAAAAGTTCATCACAAACAAAGGTGCCACACACCCTCTACAAAGGCACCCATAAATGAGATAATACAAGCCCTTGTATGTCATGAAACTCATTGGACTATGAAGTCTAAATCTCTTTCCACCTCATCATCCATTACATAACCTTGAAAGGCCATCCTTGGGATCATCCCCTACTTGAGGGTTTTGATCTACCCAATAGGACTTTTATGACACCCCTCCCATACTTAAACTTGGTCAATTGTATAGGGTCTTTAAGCATTTTTTTAATTAAATGAGGTAGTTTTGATGCACATGCTTAGGTGCCTTGTTTATTAGATGTGTTTTACACTTGTAATGATATCTTTGACTTGAGATCTTTGGAAGGAATACCCTTTTGTTTTACAGGACCTTGTTGGTGGATAGATTTGGAGGAACAAGCCTAGCTTGGGATTCCATAGGGATTGAAGCCCGTAGGTTGGATGCCAAAGGCCCACATGCCAGATCATGATGGCTTGCCTTTAGAATCCTAGAAGACATCATGGATGACCTTACCTATCCCCTAGTACCCAAATTAATTTCCTAAGAGAGGAAAAGAAACATTTTCGGAGGGTTGACATCATGCTTGAGGGGGTTTGGTGGTAATAGAGGTGTTGTTCATTGACACGTAGCATGTTTTGAAGGAATGAAGAATTTGAACCATGAAGAAGAGGCTTGGAGGGATGACAAGTGGCCTTTGGAGGCCTTTTCATTCTTCTCCAACTCCAACGGCTTGATCCAAGTGCCAAAATGTCTCCCTAAAGGGGTGACAACATCTTATTTTAGGGTTTCTAATGTGAAAAAGTACAAATTAAATATTATTATTTATTTTAAGGGGTAAAATAAGGGTTGTTGACCTCTTATCTTATGTTTTACCCTAATTGTGTGGACAAACTATGTTTTAAAGTTTTAGTATAAATAGAGATGATTTGTATCTCATTTGAAGATAACTCTCCCTTGAGGAGAAGGATACTTAGCTGAAATTTTCTCTATTCTTGGAGCATTTCATCTCTCTCTTGCAATTTTTATGGTTTTGTTTTTCCATTGATGGATAAAAGTGGTGCGCTACAATTGGAGGCTTTTTCTCATGCTTGTTGGTGGAATTTTCTTGGTAACGTAGGGTTTGATATTGCTTCTATTTGGAATTGGTAAGGAAATTATTCACTTGTTGTCTAAAATTCTTGCTTCTTCCATAATTGTTAGTGGATGAATCCTTGGAGGAGTATAATGGCATACACCCTCCCCAAGATTTCATTTATTTGCTTGTGAAAGGCCATTAATTGCAAGGTTTCTTGAAGAACTACAAGGACATATACCCTCCAAGTTCACCTTTGTTTGTTTCACAAACTCTAGGGAGTAAAAGGGCTTACTGTTAACTTTTGAGCTATTATTAAGTTTCTTTTCAATTTACTAGATAACAATAGCATAGGTAGGATCACTGGGAGAAACACAATCACAAGATACACAAAATTTATCCTGGGAAACCCTCATGGGGAATAAAACCCAACAAAAACTTCCTTAATATAGATAGCAAATACAATGCCAAGACAATAAACCAAACATTAAGAGAATATCCTCCATTGAGCAATGTGCCTTTCTCTTCCTTCTTCTCCCAACTGCAGCTACCAAACTTGCACACTGAGTGAGCGAATGAATGAGTGTGATAATGAGGTGTTGGCTTCCTTTATGTATACAAGCTGGTAGGTGCTAGAAAGGTGTCTCTTCACTGGGCAGGGCCGACTTGTCTTCTTAGTCATTAAAACCACTTTAATTAGCCTGAGGGCTGACTTCTCAATTTTCAAATTATATTTAGGGTTTGACCAATCCATAAAAGGGGATTTGGTCAATTACAATGCTCAACATGATCAATCCACAAAAGAGGATTTGATCTATAAAAAAATGACTCAAATAATAATAATAATGAGTAGAATACTCTTTGTAGTTACAATATTTTAACACTCCCCCTTAACAAGAAGGGTATTATACAACATCATCAGGAGAGAGAGAGGGAAAAAACATCAACATCATCTAGAACACTGACTAGCATATCTATAAATCATCGAAATTTTTTCTCATCATCATCGTTCACATCATGGAGCTGAAGTAGCATCATCATCCTCATTAGCATGAGGCTAAAGTAACATCATCATCATCTTTAGCGTGAGGCTAAAGTAACATAATCATCTTCTTTATCATGAGTCTAAAGTAATATCATCAACATCTTTAGCATGAGGCTAAAGTAACATCATCATATTCAACATTAAGGTTGAAATAACATCATCGCCATCATCTTCAGCAAGAAGCTGAAGTGGCATCATCATCATCATCTTCAGCAAGAAGTTGAAGTGGCATCATCGTCATTATCTTTAGTAATAATATCAAGTGGCATCATCATCATCTACATCAACATGGATTAGTATAACACTAATACATCATCATCATCAATAACAACACAAGGTTGATACAACATCAAAAACAATAACTTCACAACACAAAGGCTGGAACATCATCAACATCAGCACTAGGCTGGAAATCTTTAGCATGAAACTGGCATCTCATCAACATCAACACAAAGCTGGAAATATTTAGCACGAGGTTGGCATCACAACAACATCAACACGAAGCTAGAAATCTTTAGCATGAGGCTAGCATCAACAACATCAACACAAAGCTGGAAATATTCAGCACAAGGCTAGCATCAACAATATCAACACGAAGTTGGAAATATTCAGCATGAGGTTGGCATCAACAACATCAGCACGAAGTTGAAAATCTTCAGCATGAGGCTAGCATCAACAACATCAGCACAAAGCTAGAAATCTTTAGCATGAGGCTAGCATCAACAACATCAAAACGAAGCTGGAAATATTCAGCACAAGGCTGGCATCAACAACATCAACATGAAGCTCAAAATATTTAGCATGAGGCTTGCATCAACAACATCAATACGAATATGGAAATATTTAGCACTAGGCTAGCATCAACAACATCAACACAAAGCTGGAAATCTTCAGCACTAGGCTGGCATCAACAACATCTTGTGGTACTCTGACAGATCCAATGGATCTTCCCAAGAATAAAAATATTCCCTAGGATATAAAATCCTAGCAGAGCTACCACTACTAACCAAAGCTAGCATATACATGCACAAGTAATCTGACAGCCCATCCTTACGGACCTTCGGGATCTGTCCATGGATGATTAGTCCCCTAGGATATAAAATCCTAACTGAGCTACCCGCTATTGGTTAGGATACCATAGTATCATCAACACTCCTCCCCCTTTTGAGGGAGTTCCTTTCAGACTATACCAATCTTGTCTCGAAAGTGCTTAAACTTTACACGAGATAGAGGCTTGGTCAACACACCAACAACTTGTTCATCTATGCCAACATATTGGAGATTTATGGCTCCTCTCTGCAACATATCATGAATGAAGTGATACTAGATCTCTATGTGCTTCGACTCATCATGGAACACATCAGCTCTGATACCATGTTAAGTTTTGAGATATTATTAGGTTTCTTTTCAATTTACTAGATAACAATAGCATAGGTAGGATCACTAGGAGAAACACAATCACAAGATACACAACATTTATCTTGGGAAACCCTCATGGGGAAGAAAACCCAACAAAAACTTCCTTAATATAGATAGCCAATACAATGCCAAGACAATAAACCAAACACTTAGAGAATATCCTCCACTGAGCAATGCACCTCTCTCTTCCTTCTTCTCCCAACTGCAGCTACCAAACTTTTTCACTAAGTGAGCGAATGAATGAGTGTGATAATGAGGCGATGACTTCCTTTATTTATACAAGATGGCAGGTGTTGGAAAGGTGTCTCTTCACTAGGCAGGGCCGACTTGTCTTCTTAGTGGTTAAAACCACTTTAATTAGCCTGGGGGGAGACTTCTCAATTTGCATATTATATTTAGGGTTCGACCAATCCACAAAAGGGGATTTGGTCAATTACAATGCCCGACATGATCAATACACAAAAGGGGATTTGATCTATAAATAAATGACTCAAATAATAATAATAATGAGTAGAATACACTTTGCAGTTACAATATTTCAACAGTTACACCCCTAGGTTCTTTGTGGATCAAGCTCTTATATCCAAGGTCATATTTGTGCATAGGGTTTTGCTAAGAGAAGTAAAAGGGCCTACACCCTCTTAGAACTTCTTAGTGAACCTACATTTCCTTGGGGAGTAAGAGGATTTACACTCCCAAGGACTTAGTCTAGTCTTCATATTATTTGACCCCACAACCCAATAGTAAGGCACTAATCATTTTTAATTTGCATTGGAGAAATAAAATCATTGCATTGGGATAAGTGAAAACACGAAGGAATCAACTTGTTCAAATTGCTTTCTTTCCTTGATGTTTTAGGCTTTCTATTGCCCCTAGGGCATCTTAATTGGCTAAGTGTTTCTTGTTGTGGTTATAAATTTACGCTATAACCATTAGGGTTGTAGCAAACTCTCTTTTTTCGAGCTCAATTTCTCACTCTTTTACCGTTGGAATTAGTTGGAAAGTTGTTATTATAAATCTACTTGATGTTTGCTATTGTTGGGAAATATTTTGGTTGATTTCTTTGGGTAAAAATTGTTGTTGTAGAAAAACACTGATACAACCACTTGGCTATCATAAATATACTTTGAAAACTTATCTTTACAACCATCTAAATACCACTAAAATTGTGCTAAAGTGTTGAGAATGTATCTACATGTTTTATGATTCATAACTCAACTAATCTTTGATGCTTTAAGTGGTTTAATTTGTAGTAGTTACTTGATTTTATTGTTGATATACATCCTTGTTTATTGCTGCAATTAGGGACAACAAGATTAAATTGCTTGTCCACCTAACGTATACTACGCACAATTGTTTTTTCTTGTGTCTTGGGCTGGTGCTAACACTCTCAGTAGGTACCCAAGGACTTGACAACCTTAAACCTTTTCTAAAACTCATTCTTAAGCCTTCTTCCATCTAGTAACTTGATACATAGGGACTTCCATTCATACATCTCACTTTCCATCTCATTTCCCCATAGGTTCCCTGGGATTCCCCCCTTGAGGTGATTCTATCATCTCTAAAGTGATGGGAATACTTGCCTAAGGTGACAGTGGGTATGTGTTCTCAAAGTTTTTTCCACTTTGGTGGTTCAGTCATGCTTTTCCCAACCTATAACTTGTGAATTAACATGCATAATTGAAATGACATAGATTACATATCACTTATGACAACTTCTAATTTTGGATTTCACTTTCACGATACTTTTCACTATTGAGGATTTCAAAGCTTCTATTTCTGGCAATTCGCTTAGTCACATTGAATATAGAAAGAATGATAGTTGCATCAAGAACTACATATTGCAACTGATTATAGTCTAAGGGACGCTTCATCTAATTACCCATTCTTGTAATTTTGTTTAAATGAACGTTCAATATCCTCATTGTAAGGCTAGAAAGACCCTCGCAAGAGAATCCTAAAACTTCTTAACGTCTATGGTAGCTTCACAGTAGTGGAAACATTTCAAAGATCCATAAGAGTGGAAGAGCTAATTCAAATCATTTCCCAAAGAATAACCCAGTTTCAAAATGTTAGTAGAATACAAAATATGTTTGAGGAAGTCATCCAATGCATCTGATTTTATCTGAAATAGTTTTATCAAGTCAAATAAGAAGACTTTTGTCTCGGTATTAGTGTTCCAAGTATCATTGTCATGGAATTAGAAATAAAAACTTCGCTTGCATATCAACTTTGTGTGAAATATGATCTACTTGCAACATTACTCATGGTTGGACAAACACTTGAGTTAATTCCCACAAAATTAATTGGGATGATGCCACAAGAACTTCCTGAAGGTTCCTATAATTTCACAGACTTGACTTGGGAGTTATTCCAGGGAAGGCACATTCAATTTCAAATTGTTGTTATTCCCTTTGAATGTCTTTAGGACTTCAGGACATGAGAATTGGTCCGTCTAGACTCTGCAATGAATCTATTTACTATGTCAAAGAAAAAAATGAGGATTTTGTATGATGTCAACATAAATCCAAAGAAACTAGAGAATGCACAACCCTTGCATTTATTGGAATATTTTAAGTATACTCGAGATATTTTTTTGGCTAATGCAAGTCATGGTCGCTGCAACAAAATTATAGCTAGATATATGTCGATAGGTTCAGTAATACGAGATACCGACATTATGTTGTTACACCGAGGTTATACTTTGGTTTTTATGTAATGCATGCAATTTGCATCATATCAATGTTATAGCTAGATATGTGTCAAATCTATTCTTTGTCAATCTTAGCATTATGTGGGAACCCACGTTATATATTTATTATCATACATTTTTCTCTTTGTTTGTTGTGGTATCCATGCTATATTATAGAGAGATGCATGTCGGCAAGGTTTGTCTTGAATTGAAAACCAACAAATAATTTTCTTTTTATGTTATGCAAATTATGTTGGTGTTATAAGACATATCTTTTGTTATTCATTCTAATCTATTGTGTATGAACCCACATTGTATGTTGTGTTATTTCAATGCTAGGATCTAACAAGCTCTTTTATGGTTTTGGGTAATGGTGTTCTTATAATGCAGAGGATTATAGATATGTTGATAAAGATATTAAAAAAAAGTGTCTTAATTGAGAGAGGAGGAAGAGAAGATACCAATTGTATTACATAGTTAGAACGATCCTAGATAGACCACACATGGTGCTCATCATTTATGTCTAGTCTCTGTTATCCCCACTTTTTAGGGATAACTAGGAGATCATGTCTCGAGGGCCCATAGGTCCTAGACATGGAGTACCGAGAGTAGGATTGACCTGAGCATGGCCCTGGAGGGCCCACCTTTTCTTCTTCCATTGTCTTTGTCTGGTTAGCAGCAACAACATCCATCACCATCGACTTGGTCCTGTATCAGAAGAGGTTCTTTTTCCATGAGGTAATTGGTCCAAGTATCATGGTATGTGTCACCTTTGATCATTAAAACCTTTAAATATATGCATATGATTCCTTTTATCTCTAACAACTGCTTGGATCTTACATTTTCTCACTTGACCATGTTTGGGGGGATTGACAGGGTGCCCTAGCAATCCTTTGTCTGTAGGTTTTGGTTTTCCACTGGGGGGATTTCTGAAAAGACATCGTCCGCTCCCATCATAGAACCACTCCTACATCTTGTTTCCCGCTCACCTATCCCATTCCCCTTGTCCAGGCATTGGGTTGACCTATTTCAAGACTGCACCTTACCTCATGGAAGAAGGGGCTAAAGGCCCAGAAGGTAAAAGCAAGCTAGTAAAAGATAAAATCCTAAAAATGAACCTCGAGATGCTTCGCCTAGGGATCCTTGAGAAAGAAATAAAAAGATTCTCGGCAAGAAACAAGAGGGACCCAAAAAAATAATAAAACAAGACCTAATTAGAGGATGGGGGGTCTCATCACAGGCCAACCTATTAGGTCCATGGGTACATAGTAGTATGGCATTGCCACCAGCTGGTTACCATGCCAGGGCAGTGACTCTTGGTTGCATGGCCAAGGGAAAGGGGGTCTCATCACAAGCCAACCTTCTCATCTATGTGAAAGTACTTGTGGGTAACGCTATCAGCTTTGGTCACCATGCCAAGGCAGTGTCCCCTGATTAGAATTTGAACAAAAAAATAAAATAAAAGAATAAAAAGAATAAAGGCAAGAATGGGCTTGGAAAAAATGCATCCATGACAGGGATAGCTCACCTTCTACAAAGGCACCCACAGGTAACATATTTGCACCCTTGGACATCATTGCACCCACATGCTTGGACATCCCCTAACCACACCACCCACTTACATGGCTTGGAAGAGGTCTTTCTGGGAACTTGCCTTTTTTTGTGGACACTAGCCCAATAGGAAGCCTTGTCCTTTTCCCCAGACTTGTATTGAAGGCTTGTGTAACATCTTTGAGCTATTGATTGATGTATTAGGGATTTTATGCATCTGTTTAATAATATTAATGATGAAATGTGATTGACATTTCCATGATCCCTGTGACCGATGAGCCCATGGAGGGCGTAGCCTTTGATGTGCAGGACCATACCCGACGGACAGGTACCATTTGGACTGGTACACATGGGGAGATGATCAGTTCAGACCTCCATGGGATTGAAGAGCCCACAAGATGGATGTTGAGACCCCATCATGGGGTAGAGACAGGATAGAGGTTAATCAGAGTCTTTGCACCAAAGAAGAAGAGGGCGTTCCACTAGAGGCACTCTGACATAACTTAGCCTAGGGGGATGAGCCCTTTTCACTGAGACGTTGGCCTTGGAAGGCCTGGGACGTCACCTTTGATGACCATGATTTCATCCAACCTATTGGACATATTTGGAGGCAGACTAGGCAAAGGCGACGCGTGTGGCATGTTGGAGAAGCCCCTGGAGGGCTAACGTTTTTCTCTAGGATGTCTCATTTTCCCTAGAAAGGGCTAGCGCCTCCCTTAGAGGGGATTTTACTCTCTTTTATTCTTATTTAGGTTTTTTATTTGACAATTTAATGTAAAACAATATGATTTTGATAATTTGGCCTTGTCCGCCTTTTTACCTGACCTAAAATGTAAAATTTGGTCAAGGTTTTGTATAAATGAGAGATTTTCACTCTCATTTTTTCAACACAACTCACTCACTCATTAGTGAGGCCTGAAATTAGCGCCCTATCTTGGGTTATTGGATAATTGGGTGATGCGCACTTGTTGAAGGCTATTTTGGCATATTTTGGTTTCTCTCTTAAAGGAAGGTGTTACAACTAGGGTTTGCACATTTATTTCTTGGTGAATTGTAAGTATTTTTCTGCAAAATTTATTGAATGAATGGTTGTAGTTTAATTTCTTGCATGTATTTATGATTATTGTTGAACAAAAATCCTAGGTGACAAGCACACAAGTAGGTCCTTGTCTCATGTCCCCTGATAGAGAGA
>JZKD02S0586705.1:149155-172074 GCA_000966675.3 Picea glauca
TTTTGTACTTATTGAAGAAGTAATATTATAAGCCATTGACTTTGTTTGCAATCATTGACTTCGTCAATAATTACATTTATCATTGCTCATATATATATATTGAAGATAGTCATTAACAATTTGAAGTATTAACCACTGTCTGCACGTTTTAGTTTTATTTGCCTTGTCTCGCAAACAGGTGCCCTTTTCAGTGGAATACTTTCTCTTTGACTATCTTCTGGGCAATAATCTGTGAAGGGAAAGCCTATCTTAACCTTTGAGCCTTAAAACCTTGATCCTTTCCCCTCAAAACCCTAGATTACTAGGGACGTCTCCCTTGGGAATAGCCACCCTGAATAGAAAGAGCTCCCCATCGAGGTGACAGTGGGTGGGGAAGCTCTTGTTGCGCCAGTTTGAGTCTTACCTCCAAGCTACTAAGCCTACCCTACAAACTGAGCGATAACACTTCCAACAAGTGACCTCGCATTGAAAATGGATTTAACAACTTTAACAAGTTATTACAATTGTATTCCCATACCTCCATTAAGCATAACAAGTTTAAAGTCCATGTGAGGAGAATGACAGCACAAGAATAGTACTTTTTATTATTTCTTGTCATTATCTCATAGGAGGTTTCCTAGAGTGGGATCCTCTACAAGAATTCCAAAAAGACATCGTATTAATACTATTTGTACTATTCGTATATATAATATAGAATTTTGACATCACTATAATGCCTTTATTTGTTTTGCAAAATTTGGTTTGTTGTTGGTGATGTTATAGCCATGTTAAACTTAAATGGTTCATGTTTATAGAATAAATCATCCATGCCTACTTAGATCTGCATTCACTATAATGATTTCACATTGCTAAGATACTTCCATTATTTGCTTTATTTATTTCAACCGAAGGTTCTCGTTTCTTATAAATATCTTATCTAGGCTTCTAGGCAATGATGTATGTTCATTTCAATAAAAAGGAAGTAATAGGGAAGTATGTTAATTTGGTAATTTTTTAGAATTTTTTAATATATATGTGAAGTAATAGAGAACATCAAGGAATTAAAACCCAATATCATGAATAAAGAACAATCACAATAGAGTGTAGGAAGAAAAAAAAAATGAAATAGGAAAAAAACAAACAAATTGAGAGAAAAAAACTATAGACATTGTGCAACTATAATATATAGTGTAGATCCTCATCTCTCACACATTAAAAATCTACTCTCTAAGATCCAAGAGTTTCTCGGGAAACAAGTTACTCACCAAGAAATAAGAAATGAGTAGTAAAAACAAAGTTTCTTATGGGTTTTTTTACGAGTAACGAGTTTCTCCCAAATATGGTGCCTCAACGTTCGGTCACTGGTAACATATGACTACATTCACAATGGTGTTACTATTTAGGAGAGAAATAACACCTAATGTCAATGTTATTAGGTTAGATAGCATGCTTTTCTTGAGTAATTCACAAAATAATAGGTTAGTGAGCAAGTTACTTTAAAGGATGAAAACAATTATTTTCATATTTGATATCAATAAATAGTTCAATGCTTCCTTTATAGTTCACCACATTTAGATTTTTTATCAATAAACAATTCAATTCTTTCATTAGGGTTTGTAGAAAATTACATTTTACAGTAATTGGTGAACACTAGCTTCATATCCTCCTTGTTTCTCGATTATCATTTGTTGTTCTTTAAGAAAGAAATAACACCTAATGTTGGAAATATTAGGCCAGTCGACATGTTTTTCTTTAGTGACTCATAAAATTATAGGTCAATGAGCAAGTTACTTTAAAGATGAAAACATTTATTTTCATATTTGTTATCAACAAATATTCTATTTCTTTCATTAGAGTTCGTCGTACATGCACTCTTTTGGGAGTGAATGTTGACATTAATAGTTTGCTTATCCAGGGGAACCAATATGATATCCAAGATATCTCTGATGATATATTATGAGAAGTGGTATATGATTGGGTCACTTACATCGAATGCCATGGCTTGTATAATTTGTGGTTGTGGTAGGTGTTATCCCCTAGCCTAGGGATAACTAAGGAGATTATGGCGCGAGGCCCACGGGTCCTAGACATGGAGTACCGAGAGCTAGATCAACTTGAGCATGGACCTGAAGGGCCCGTCCTTTTCTTCCTCAAAGCCTCCCCTTTGTTAGAAACAACAACATCCATCACATCGGCTTGGTCTTGTAGCAAAAATGGGTCTTGCTCCATGAGGTAATGAGTTTAGGTATCATGGTATGTGTCACTTTGATTCTCAAAACTTTTGAATATGTGCATTTAATTCTTTTTGCTTCTAACGTGTGCTTGGACCTTATGCCTTTCCACTTGACCACACCGAGGGAGAATGAAAGAATGCCCTAGTAAGTTGGTTCCCATAGGGTTTGAGTTGCCACTGGGGGGATTCATGAAAGGTCATCGTCCGTTCCCACCATACTTACCACTTTCCATCTTTTTCCCGCTCATCCATCCCATTACACTGGTCTGGGCATTGGGTTGGCCAAATATCTAAGGGTTCTACCTTACCTTGTGGGAAGAAGGGGCTAAAGGCCCATAGGGTAAAAGTAGTTGGAAAAATATAAAATCCAAAAGAATGAAACCTTGAGATGCTTATCCTAGGGATCCCCGAGAAAGAAATAAAAATCTTCTCAGCAAGAAACAAAGGGACCCATAAAAAATAATAAATCAAGACCTAGTTGGAGGATAGGGGGTCTCATCATGAGCTAGCCTATTAGGTCCATGGGCATGTAGCGGTATGACACTACCAACAGCTGGTCACCACGCTAGGGTAGTGGCTCTTGGTGGCATAGCCAAGAGAAAGGGGGTCTCATCACAAGCCAACCTTCTCATTACTGTGAAATGCTTGTGAGTAACATTGCCACCACTGGTCACCACACCAGGGAAATGTCCCCCAATTAGTCTCTTGTAAGAAAAAACAATAAAGAATAAAATATGAAAGGCGTGAATGGGATTGGAAACATTTCCTTATTATCACTGCACCCATTTCCCAAACATCCCTTACCACCTCATCCACTCACATGGCCTGGTTTGACTTCACCCGGGAACATCCCACATCCAATGAGTATTAGCCCAATAGGACGTCTTGGCATCCCCTCCAAACTTGTCTTGTAGAATAGCATAACGCCTTTGAGCACATGTTCGGGTAAAAGGGGTTCATGCACATGTTTAAATAACTTGATGAATATATGTGATTCACATTGCTATGATCACTGTGACTTATGAGCCCATGGAGGGTGTTTTTGTTGATGTTGCAGGGCCACACCCAATGGACATGTACATATGGGGAGATGATTAGTTCAGACCTCCATAGGGCTAAGAGCCCACCATATGGATGTTGAGACCCTAGCCAGGGGCAGAGACAGATCAGAGGATTGCACACAGAGAGAGGAGGACGTTTCACCAAGGGAAGCCTGGAAGGCCTGGACCCAGGGGGGTTGTGCCCTTTTCACCATGATGTAGGCCTTGGAAGGACCATGACATCACCCAACATTTTGGATGTTTTGGAGGTAGTTATGTGCCAAGTGGAATGTGTGGCAGGATCCTGAGGCCCAAGGAGGCCTAAATTTTTGCTCCAGGAGGCCAACGTTGTCCAAAAAGGGCCTAACGTCACCCTAAAAGGGCATGATGTCCATTTTACAACTTATTTTAGGGTTTAATGATGACATTTAATGTAAAAACTGGATATTATGTGTAACAAGCCATGTCGGTCTTTTTGACCTAATTCTGGTCATTGTAACTATATAAATAAGGGGAAAATCACTCTCATTTTACATCATCTTTCACTCACACTTGTGAGGGCTGAAATTTGCGCCCTCCTTAGGGTTTCTTGGCTGAAATTTTAGGCACACTTGTTGAGGAAGGCTAAATCTTGGAGTATTTTGACAAGTTTCTTGGTGGAAGTGTTCAACTAGGGTTTTTCTTGATTATTCTTGATGAATGTCAGTGATATTTCTGCAATTCTTCTTAATTGAATGGTTATAGTTTATTTCTCTTACATTTACATTAAAGATTATGAATTTGCTTGACTAAACCCTAGGAAGACTAGAACATGTTATTTTCCTAGCTTCAAAAGCCTTCACCTACTAGATCTTGTCAAAAGGCCATTTTTCTTGAAGCATGTGATAAGGCCTTGCCATTGCAACACCTTAAGTATCCATTGCTTCATCTTAGTCGATTTTGTGCTTCATCTTTGAGTTAAGGAGGGATGAAATTCTACCAAGGCCTAGGGTTACCTACACCTTAGTAGCTATTTTCCCCTAGGGTTTGATAATTGGAGCCTTGGGTTACCAACACTCCAATATATCAATCTCTCTTGTCCTTGACTCTCCTACTATCATTTTCTTCAACATTTGTTGCCATATTCATTGACTCCATTTTCCCTAATGCACTAGTCTAAGTCCTCCTTTGAGTAATTGATCAAAGCAACCATCAAAACTTATTCTTTGAGAAACCTACTAACACTTTCTAACCCTAGAATAGCCTAACCTATTGACTATATTGTTGTTGTTACTAAAGTAATCTACAACCATTAAATGCAGCATTAAAAGCTTATAAAAGCAATTGAAAAGGTTGATTTATACATTGTCTGGTTTGCTTCTAACTAATGCTAGTATTATGATTTCAATGGTTAATTATTCTTAGTCATTTTGAAGCTATTTCAAGGCATTTAATGTGAAGTATTTCCCTATAAATATTGTTGTTGTAATTTTCTGTTTACTTCATCATATTCATAAAATTGTTTTTATCGAGAAAGTATATGGTTTTATGAAGTGCTAACCAGCAAGTGCACTTGAAAATATATATAGTTTCTTGTTTCTTTGTTCCGAGCAAGTACACTTTGATACATTATCATTTCATTGGTTATAAAACCGGGACTTTCTAATCGGTGGTGACTTGTGAGAGGGGATCCTTATCTTGCCTTTTTGACCTTTCCTTTTTGATGTCTCCCCTGGGCCTACCACCCTAAATAGAAAGAGACATCCTATTGAGGTGAAAGTGATAGGATTATTCTCCAGTTACGCTAATTTTCTCTCCTTTAACTTTTCCTTCTATCAAAGTACAATTTGCGTGATAACATTTTTTCACCGTTGTCGGGGTACACTGAGTCAATATTCCTCAAACGACACTTTTTCGGTAAGCCTTTATCCAGAGAAATTTTCTTACAAGCTTACCTGGCGACTCCACTGAGGGTGATTCCCTCATTCCTTTGATAATTTCAAGAAAACTGTCTGGAGACTCCATTGATGATGAAGCCAACCATGACTTCTCAATGGAACCCGGGAAACTTCAAACCTTTAGACATGAGTAAAATCCTAGGATACCCTCGACAAATGCCCCCGAAGTACGAAAAATGGCTCCCTAGATTCACTGGTAGTGATGGGGAAAGAGTCGACTATCACATGGGTGATTTTTGGGCTTTCTTTCAACTCCATCCTATCAGTGATGATGCTGAAGATTTCGCAATGAAACTTTTCTCTGCAACTCTTCATGGAAATGCTAGGAAATGGTATGATAACCTCCCTGTTTCTAGCATCACATCTATGGACCAGTTAGAAGAAACCTTTCTAAAAAAATGGGGTATGAAATTGGAAGACTTCCAAACATTACTAAAAAGACTCGAATATGTAAAACAAATTGAGAATGAGACTATCAGGGATTTCAAGGTTAGGTTTGAGAGATTGCTATATCAGATTCCTAGAAGCCATCATCCTGGAGACAAGTACCTCGTGTATCTCTATACCAATGAACTCTTAGTGCATTTAGGGTTTCTCCTAAATAAAAAGGGGCCAAAAACAATATATGATGCCTATTACATGGCCAAACAAATCGAGGATAATATCTCTTTGTCCAAGGGAAAACACATCTTCTCTCTAGGAACCAAAGTTGATGACCCCAAAGGTACCCCAAGCACTCTTAGTTTGGAAATATCAGTTACTCTTGAAACCTTTACTTCTAATTTCCAAGAAGAAGGGGAACAAATCATCGACCAACAAAATGCTAAGGGGAAACATCTTGATGAGGTTTTCCAATCCCACAGGGAAGAGCAAAGGAATATTGAAGACACAGTTGAGGAACTAGAACATGAACAAGATGATGAAATATTGATATGCGCTCCTCCCTCCGATGAGGCCATCCACGAGCCTTTTCCCTCTGCACAAGAAGAAGAGAATGAGGTTAGTCACTTTCCTTTTCAGGATCTTGACAATGCCTTGTTTTATGATTCAGAGAAGGAAGAAAAAATGGAATCCTCAGGCAAGGTAGATCTTCCTTGTTGTACAGTTGAAGATGTGGGGACAACTCATGAGGATGAAACAATGATGCATGTTGAAGACACCCAAGTCCTCGAAGCTCATGCACAAGAAGAAATAAACATGGTGAGTTACTTTCCTTTCCAAAATTTTGATGATTCTTTACTTTATGATTTGAAAAATGAAGAGGAGCTAGATGAGCCTTTAAATGTTTTAAATCCTTCATGTTATGATATAGATAGTGACATGGTTGATAATATTGACGAGTTCATATATGTTGGGGGACGTAAATGGGATGTAGTTGGTTATGATGTGGACCCCATTTATGACATTGAGAATCATTTTCAAGTATTTCCTTTACATTTATCACAACAGGTTGCTCTTAATTTTGACCAGTGGCAACAAGGAGATGATACAATTACCAATACTTTCCAAACACCCAGGGTTGACCTAGTCCCATATTCTCCTGATGATTTTCAGTCATACCTTGAGTATTTTGATGAGTAATCTTCTAATAACTTGGGTTTATTCCATGAAGAGTATTATCAACCACTGTTGTGCTCAGATATTGATAGGATTAAGGGCATTGTTTGCTCGAAGAAGGATCCTTGTGACAACATTCTCCAACCACCTTCGATTACTTTTCCTTGTCGTGTCATTAAAGGTGTAGCTGAGAAGTATGTCTTTTGTATTAAGTTTCCTCTAATTCAAACCCTCAAATTGAAGGCCAGGTTGAATACCTCAAGAAGGAGTATGTCATCTCAGTCTTTCAACCTTCCCTTAAGAACTTCTCAGTCACCCTCTAGGTTTTTTCTATTTCCTTCCCATACCTCATATTGTGAAGACTTTCAAGGTAGCCAACCCTTTCTAAGATGGATTGAGAACTCTCATGAGATTATGACTTGGCATGATTTTGTCCCTCCATCCCACCTCCATGAGCTAGACTTTATGATTTCCAATGATATAGTACATTCTCTAACTCATGTTATTTTTGTGCTTAACTTATCAATGTTTTGGCTTATGATGAAGCACATATGCAGGTATTTTGAGACATTGCTAGGGTGGTTTCACTGGTTATTTGATTTCACCTAGCTTTCAGCCAACAGGTAAGTAGAGGTAAGTAGGTAGGCATTTGAATTCATTGTATATACCATTTACATTTCATGCTAGAGTAGTTTGTATTTCCATTTGTACATTTGCTTCCTTTCATTTTCTGTATTATATCTATGTGAGCCAGGGGTGATATCACCACCCCAAATGATTACTAATAGTTTTATGTTGAGATCAAGCAGGTCACAGGTTATGCTAGAGATGTTGAGGTTCTCATGTGCTCTACAGTAAGAACATGTCCCCGAGTTGGAGCCAGATGTTATTCCCTAGCCTAGGGATAACTAAGGAGATTATGTCTCGAGGCCCACAGGTCCTAGACATGGAGTACCGAGAGCTAGATCAACTTGATCATGGCCCTGGAGGGCCCATCCTTTTCTTCCTCGGTGCCTCCACTTTGTCAGCAACAACATCATCCATCACATCGGCCTGGTCTTGCAGCAAAAATGGGTCTTGCTCCATGATGTAATGAGTCTGGGTATCATGGTATGTGTCACTCTGATTCTCAAAAATTTTGAATATGTGCCTTTAATTATTTTTTCTTCTAACGTGTGCTTGGACCTTATGCCTTTCCACTTGACCACACCTAGGGGGAATGACAGGATTCCCTAGTAAGCTAGTTCCCATAGGGTTTTAGTTTCCACTAGGGGGATTCATGAAAGGTCATCATTTGTTCTTACCATACTTACCACTTTACATATTTTTCCCGCTCATCCATCCCATTACACTGGTTCGGGCATTGGGTTGGCCAAATATCTAAGGGTTCTACCTTACCTTGTGTGAAGAAGGAGATAAAGGCCCAAAGGGTAAAAGTAGTTGGCAAAAGATAGAATCCAAAAGAATGAAACCTTGAGATGCTTCACCTAGGGATCCTCGAGAAAGCAATAAAAATCTTCTCAGAAAGAAATAGAGGGACCCATAAAAAATAATAAATCAAGACCTAGTTGGAGGATAGGGGGTCTCATCACGAGCCAACCTATTAGGTCCATGGGCCTGTAGCGGTATGACACTACCAATAGTTTGTCACCACGCCAGGGTAGTGGCTCTAGCCTGGCGTGGGAAATAGTCATTTTTGAACCCACTGTAAGCCTGTTTCCCAGAGCTTTTTGTTCACCTTTCTTACTAAGTCTTCCACCTGCTCATCTTTTAATCAACCCACTGGATGAAGTTAGGATTCCAGACCTCCTTTGTTCTTTACGTACCAGATCCAGTCCCCGAGTTAGAGTGATATCTCCTCGAGCCTTTATCTCCATTTGATCATCCCTTTATGAACAAATCGTGACATTAAACTGATGGGTGTCGGGATCTGCTCCTGCAAGTAATCCAGGAGTGACTTCCGACGCTAACAATATTTATAACCTTGATATTTCAAAATGTAAATATTTTTAAATTTTATAGAGAATAGGTAGCTTTTTTATGATTTAGGAAAAAATGATTTTTCTCCTATAATTTACTCAGAAGTCTTCCTTTCTTTCATGGAAGATAATAAAATTCCATTATTTCATCAGCACTAAGTTGATATAGAAATTAAGACGTGAAATCTTAAAATGGATAACAAAGTCTTCTTGAAAATAAGTTGATAGGATGAGTGTAAGAGTTTAACTTGGATAATGGAATGGAGACTATTTTATAAATAGTTGGTAATGTCTTTATCCTTGGGTAGGAAATGTGTAAGATTTAAATCTAAGTTCCGAGGTTAAATTGACAATCTAAAAATATTTATGGATATTTTAAAAAAATATGGAGAACGTTTAAACCTACTTATGTTAAAGTGAACAATAAAAAATATTTACACATATTATACAAAATGTGTCTCCTAAACAATGCATGCTATTATGTTCCCTCGGGTGTGTAACATTAGTACCTTTTGGGGACTCTTCCAATGTAACCATGATCAAATTTTAGCAAGGGATTGTAAACATCATAAAAATTGTTATTCAATCGAAACTTTATGTTTACATTAAGCTTCAATTGCCATCATTCTTACAATGCTAGCGAAGAAAGGTTACGAGTTCCCAAATTTTCCTTCAAAACACAACGTGCAGAGGCACAATTGATCACCTTAAACCCCACGTTAATTTTGCAAAAAGAGACTTGCAAATATCGAATACAAAGCTTTAGAAGATTTTTCGAAACCCTATTTCAAATTCGTGGAACATATCAAATACCCTTCTCAAATTTCAGATAAAGCCATACTAAAATATTTTCGGTACCATCTTTTCAAATCCCATTCCTCACTCTTATGTCTTCGGTGAATTCAAATATTTTCCAATCCTCCTTTCCCCACAAACACACCAGAAAAAAATACCCAACACCTAATAAATTAAATAAACAGTTATGTACCTCTGAAATTTCTGTCCAAACGCCTGAAGTACCTCAAAACTATGAGTGAGGAAATCTGAATCTCGTGTCCAGTGATTTCATGCACGTGGGTCGCAGAACGACAATGGCCGAAGGAATTTGAAACCCTCGATTTCACAGACATGTTTTCCGACCACCAGCACTCGTCAAGAAATACTCCTTCCTCTCGGCTCTGAACAACACTACGAGTGCCGACGCTGGAAACCGTGCAGCAACCGAATTATTCAAGAGAAAATTGTGGAGAAATCCTGTGAGACGGTCGTGGGGATTTAAGAATATGTGAGAAAATGCAAAACCCGGGAGCCTCTGCAACGCAACTTGCACTTAAATACGACGCAAAAATACGGAACGAAGGAAACCAACAGAGTTATTTTTCTCAACTCCACTGGGTATATATTTTGTGTATATGTCGCATCGATTTCCTTCAAGTTTTGTATATATGTAATATATTTGTGCAATATGTCACATTCGATAATTTTGTCGGGACTCGGGATCAATTTAAGAGGGTCAAAGTCTACCCGGTTGATGCATTAAAAAAATAATAATAAAATTTGATAAGATTTAAAGGATTAGAGCATTTAGGTTTTCACACTTAGCCATAGTGTTAGAATATTTTTTCGATAAAAACTCTATCAAAATTTACGAAATGTCTAACATGTCCACTCTAAAAAGAACCAAAACTTATCTAGTACCATCTTAAAAGTATCTAGTACAACGATCAATATGCAGCCCGCTACAGAGTCTTGACTGCGGCAGGTGGTATATACCAGTCGCTGATCTAGTACCATCTTAAAAGTTATTGGATTATTTTTTCAAGATGTAGACTTCAAAAAAATACATTAAATATTATTACAAAATAATATATAAAATTACTTATACTCAAAATTATATAGTATGAAAAAAATTTGTAAAATAATACCACCTTAAAGGTTATTGGATTATTTTTTCAAGATGTAGAATTCAAAAAAATACATTAAATATTATTACAAAATAATATATAAAATTACACATACTCAAAATTATATAGTATTAAAAAAAATTGTAAAATAAATATTATATATTTTTAAAAATCACCAATAAAAGAGTCAAATCTATTTTAAGTAAACAAGTGGGTTTTTGGGCCCATGGTATTGGTGACCCATGGTTTTAAGTAAACTAGTGGTTTTGGGGGGCATGGTATTGGTGGCCCATGGCTTTTGTGTCACATGGTTTTGGTAGCCCGTAGTATTGTGCCCGTGGGTTACATGTAATGAAGTCTTTAAAAGGAAAAAAAAAATTATTAAATATTTTTAAAATTAAATTCTAATCCTTAGCCTTAAACAACTTTCATTTCAAACCCCAATGCTCATTTAGGTTTGTAGATGACACTTGATGGCACTTTTGTTAGGCCATTTCTACTATGTCGTTTTAATTCTCAGGGGTCACCTTCCTGTCCAATTCTTTAAATACAAAACCTTGGCACTCCTTTCCTACATATGATCTTTTTGTTGTCCTTGATGATGGGTGGAGTGTCCACTCTAAACATTGAATGTTTCCAAAAACCATGTACACAGTGCTCATCCAGAAATACTCCTAGTATTAATTCGATTGGAGAGGTAAATAAGGTTTTAGAGAGTAGGTGGAAGTGGGGTTCCAAAAATCGTTTCTTGAAGAAACATCATGTTGAATTTGATGCTAGAATTGTTTGAGTGGAAATAATTCCTATTTGGGTTCGAATACCCAGTCTACCACTTGTTTTATGGTTGGAGGTTGTGTTTGCATAAACATGTGACTCACTTGGTTTATATTATGAAGTTGATTTATCTTTTCAGGAAACTGGGTACTTCAGGATGACCAAAATACTAGTGAGCCACCACTAGTCACCACGTCGAGGCAATGCCCCCAAACTATTATCTTGAAAAAAAAAACAATAAAGAATAAAAAGATAAAAGACATGAATGGGCTTGGAAAAATTTGCATCCATGACAAGGTGCAGCTCACCCTCTTCAAAGGCACCCACGGGTAAGCCATACATTTCCCTGTTATCACTACACCCATTGCCCATACATCCCTTACCACCTCATCCACTCACATGGCCTGGTTTGACTTCACCCAGGAACATCCCACATCCAATGAGAATTAACCCAGTAGGACGTCCTGGCATCCCTTCCAAACTTGGCTTGTAGAATAGCATAACGTCTTTGAGCACTTGTCCATGTAAAAGGGGTTTCATGCACATGTTTAAATAACTTGATGATTAGATGGTATTGACATTGCTATGATCCCTGTGACTTATGAGCCCATGGAGGGCGTATTTTTTTATGTTGCAGGGCCACACCCGATGGACATGTACATATGGGGAGATGACTAGTTTGAACCTCCATAGGGATAAGAGCCCACTAAATGGATGTTGAGACCCCAACCAGGGGCAGAGATAGATCGGAGGATTGCATAGAGAGAGAGAGGAGGATGTTTCACCAGGGGCAGCATGGTAGGCCTAGACCCAATGGGGTGTTTCCCTTTTCACCATGATTTAGGCCTTGGAAGGCCCATGACATCATCGAGGTCACCCAACTTTTTGGATGCTTTGGAGGCAGTTGTGTGCCAAGTGGCACGTGTGGCAAGATCCTAAGGCCCAAGGAGGCCTAACGTTTTTCTCTAGGAGACCAACGTTTCCCAAAAAGGGCCTAACGTCACCCTAAAATGGCGTGATGTCACTTTTACAACTTGTTTTAGGGTTTAATTATGACATTTTATGTAAAAACATGATATTATGTGTAACATGCTATGTCGGCGTTTTTGACTAATTCTGATCATTGTAACTGTATAAATAAGGGGAAAATCACTCTTATTTTTCATCATATTTCACTCACACTTGTGAGGGGTGAAATTTGCGCCCTCCTTAAGGTTTCTTGGCTGAAATTTTAGGTGCACTTGTTGAGGAAGGCTAAATCTTGGAGTATTTTGACAAGTTTTTTGGTGGAAGTGTTCAACTAGGGTTTTTCTTGATTATTCTTGATGAATGTAAGTGATATTTCTGCAATTCTTCTTAATTGAATGGTTATAGTTTATTTCTCTTGCATTTACATTAAATATTATGAATTTGCTTGACTAAACCCTAGAAAGACTAGCACATGTTAGTGTCCTAGCTTCAAAAGCCTTCACCTACTAGATCTTGTCAAAAGGCCATTTTTCTTGAAGCATGTGTTAAGGCCTTGCCATTGCAACACCTTAAGTATCTATTGCTTCATCTTAGCCTATTTTTTTCTTCATATTTGAGTTAAGGAGGGAAGAAATTCTACTAAGGCCTAGGGTTACCTACTATTAGAAAAGCAGGACCACAGAGCAATAAAATAAAACAAATGCGGAAACAAAACACAGAAGATACACAATACAAGAGAGACACAGATTTACGTGGTTCACCCAGTGTGGGCTACGTCCACCAAATAAATTCTCAGGTCCTTCCTTTATTATTATCCAGCAAATGAAGGCATACAACCTACAGCAAAACCCGTTGTAACTTCCTCTTCTTTCTCTCACAATCTCCTCTCTCAGAATACAATACTCGCCATAATGCATAGCCGCAATACATTTCCCTCATAACAGAGGGTTGCCTTCTAAGGAAAAAAAACCTAACATAATTTCTATCGTTAGATCTGCGACCTTATAATGAACGGTCTAGATTTACAATGAAATTACAATATACATTTACAGGGCAATTTTTCCTTTGGGGGCTTCGCCCCCAGACCCCACAGAGGGGGTACCCCCCCTTTGCACTCCCCCACGTGGAAGAGTGTACATACTTATGGGGTGTAAAGTCTTCATGGGGTATAAACATGGGTGAAAGCAGGGACCTCTGAATCAGGAAAATAATCAGGCTCCACAACCAACACCTACACCTTAGTAGCTAGTTTCCCCTAGGGTTTGATAATTGGAGCCTTGGGTTACCAACACTCCAATCTATCAATCTCTCTTGTCCTTGACTCTCCTACTATCATTTTCTTTAACATTTGCTTCCATATTCATTGACTCCATTTGCCCTAAAGCACTAGTCTAAGTCCTCCTTTGAGTAATTGATCAGAGCAACCATCAAAACCTATTCTTTGAGAAACCTACTAACACTTTCTAACCCTAGAATAACCTAACCTACTGACTATATTTTTTTTGTTACTAAAGTAAGATACAACCATTAAATGCAACATTAAAATCTTATAAAAGCAATTGAAAAAGTCGATTTATACATTGTCTTGTTTGCTTCTAACTAATGTTAGTATTATGATTTCAATGGTTAATGATTCTTAGTCATTTTGAATCTATTTCAAGGCATTTAATGTGAAGTATTTCCCTATAAATATTGCTACTATAATTTTATGTTTACTTCATCATATTCAGAAAATTTCTTTTATCAAGAAATTCTATGGTTTTATGAAGTGCTAACTAGCAAGTGTACTTGCAAATATATATAGTTTCTTGTTGCTTTGTTCCGAGCAGGTACACTTTGATACCTTATCATTTCATTGGTTATAAAACCGAGACTTTTTGATCGATGGTGACTTGTGAGAGGGGATCCTTATCTTTCCTTTTTTACCTTGCCTTCTCGAACCCCAGGTCATCGAGGACGCCTCCCCCGGGCCTGTTATCCCCGATTTCTAGGGATAACTAGGAGATCATGTCTCGAGGCCCACAGGTCCTAGACATGGAGTACCGAGAGCAGGATTGACCTGAGCATGGCCCTGGAGGGCCCATCCTTCTTCTTCTTCATCAGACCTGTCCTATCAGCAGCAACATCATCCATCACCTTCGGCTTAGACTTGCATCGGAGAAGACTCTTTCTCCATGAGGTAATTGGTCCAGGTATCATGGTATGTGTCATGTTTGATCATTATAAATTTTGGATATAGGCATCAGGTTCCTTACATTTCTGACAACTGCTTGGATCTTACACTAACCCACTTGACCATGGTTGGGGGGATTAACGGGGTGCCCTAGCAAGCCTGTATCCATAGGTTTTGGTCAGCCACCATGGGGGATTTAGAAGAGCCATCGTCCGCTCCCACCATATTATCATTTTACATCTTGTCTCCTATCCATCTCTCCCACTCCCCTAGTCCGGGCATTAGGATGACCTATTTGTGGGTTACACTTTATCCTGTGGGAAGAAGGGGCTAAAGGCGCAGGAGGTAAAAGTAGCTGGTAAAAGATAAAATCCATAGGAAATAAAACTTAGAGATGCCTCGCCCAAGGATCCTCGAGAAGGCAATAAAAAGCCTCTCGATAAGAAACAAGAGGGACCCGAAGAAAAATAATAAAACAAGACCTAGCCAAGAGGATGGGAGGTCTCATCACAAGTCGGCCCATTATATTCATAGGTATCTAGCAATATGACATTACCATTATCTGGTTACCACGCCAGTGCAGGTGTTCTCATTTGGGACTATACTTCATTATTGGTTGATTAGCCGGACCTTCTGATTTTGGCGGTAACCTGTGAGGGGGAAACTTCAACTCTGACCTTATATCTTAGCCTCTTCAAAACCCCAGGTCGTTGGGGACGTCTCCCCTGGGCTAACCTCCCTAAATAGAAATAACCTCCCCATTGTGGTGACATTGGGTGGGGAAGGTTCCTATTTCGCCAGTTTTACCCTTATCCTTTAGCCATTTGACCTAAACCACAAACTGTGCGATAACATTTTGGCGCCGTTGCCGGGGAACACTGAGTCAATCTTCCTCAATGACAAAGTCTTTTGGTAAGCCTTGCCTCAAGGAATTTTCTCTTACAAGCTTACCTGGTGACTCCACTAGACTTTATTCCCCTATTCTTTGATAGTTTCAGGAAAATTATCTGGCGAATCCATCAATGACGACCCATAGCAGGCGACAATACTCAAATCCCGCTACTGTGGCGACCATCACTCTAACAAACCTTGTTCCTCCAATCAATCCAAATCCTCACAAATGGTCTCACCCAGAGAGTTTCAATTGTTTTGACTTTAACAACATCCAAGGTGGACTGCATGACTTACCCACAGATGCAAACTCTTGGCTACCTTTCTTTTCAAAAAAGGGCACCCCTGGAAACTCACATTGGACCCATTTTTGTGACAGTGTTGACTTTCATTTGGTTGGTCAAGATCACCCTGATGTCTTCATGAGGCTCTTTGCAAGTTCCCTTATAGGAGATGCTAAAGTTTGGATTGATGGGTGTCCCAAGGGAACATAAAAAACCCCGAAGAACTACAAAAGGCCTTTAAAATAAGGTGGTGTGATAGTGAACATTCACAAGACTCCTTGTCTCAATACTTAAACATTTGCAAAGGAACCTATGAAAGTATCAAATATTTCAGTGATAGGTTCAACCTTCTCCTCAAAAAGATCCGGTCAAAGGTGGGCTCAGAACAAGCCATCGTCGATCATTTCTTGTCTTCCTTAGAAGGAACCTTGCAATTCAACATTAAGGACTGGTCACCAACAACTTTAGAAGAAGCACAAGACCTGGCCTTTCAAATTGAAAGAAATCTTGATTTTGATGACTACATTCAACAAAGAAACCTAACATAAAATTGCGAACTATGGGATCCAGGTAATGAACCTGTGGTGAAACCTGAGCCTCCAAGGATCCTCCAGATCGAACTAGCTCCTACCAAAAGGAAATGGAGCCTTTCTCATGAAAGTATTGTCTCTTCTCAAGAACCTCCGCTAAAAAGGGCCCATCCGAAGGATGAAGTTGGGGATGTATCATCCAAAAATGTTGAACCAAATATTCCTGAATACTTCTCTCTTTTTATTCACCAAGTGGGACACCCTGTTTCTAAAGTCTGTGAATTCATACCTTTTTATGTCTCCCTCCGGGTCAAAGATTTTCTCCTTCACAACTGTCTCCTGCACCCAAGAGCTAAAACCAATATAATGACAGAAGAAGTTATGCATCAATTGGGTCTGAAGATCTCATAAACAAATACCAGAGATAATTTCGCAAAAGGAATCATTAACAACCTCGAGGTGACTTTTGACTCCTGCCCCAGTGCTCCTTTCTTGATAAATGTGGTCATCGTGAACGATATAAATAATTTTGGGATTATCCTTCGCAATGACCTCATCGAACACTTAAATGGAAGCATTCACAAGGAGCAGTCCAGAGCCATTATCCCTCGTCCTGAAGGAGGATTTTTCACCGTCTATAATGAGCCTTTTGTTGGACCACCAGTCGAAACCCCCGATGAGGTAAATGATCAACTTTTATGCATCAATAATGGTCTAAATGATTGGTTCATTCAGGAAGGGAAGTTGGATATGGACACTGTTGAAGAAACAGAAGGAATTTGGACCTTGGAATTCGATGGGTCACACTCGAGCTTTGGATCAGGAGCTGGAGTAGTTTTAACAGCCCCCTCAGGTGAGATCTTCTACCATTCGTATAGGCTGGAATTCCGTTGCACCAACAATGTGGATGAATATGAAGCTTTGATTCTGGGACTCAATCTAGCAATTGAAAAAGGTGTTACAATCTTGGAAGTAAAAGGGGACTCATAACTCATTGTGTCACAAGTTTTGATGAAATTTGACACTAAGAATGAGAAGTTGAAAAAGTATCAAGATGTGGCTCAGACTCTTTCAAAATCCTTCAGAAAGATATCAATTGAAGCTGTTCCTTGAGAAGAAAACCACGTGGCTGATGCTCTAGCTATCTCAGCCTCCACTTTACAACCATGCGAAGGACCTCTTCATGACTTATGGAAAATGGAGGTTCTTTTTAGACCTTCTATCCCCGACAATCTGGAGCATTGGCAGGTGTTTGAGGATGGCGATCAAATTATCAGATTCATGGAAAATAGCAAAGAATTTACATATTCACAAGTTTCTTTCATGGATGATTCTATGGACTTGGAAATTATCAACTTGCAAAACAATACCTTACCAAAGAGTCGTATTCCTCTAGAAAACCTTTTTGATAGGCATGATGTTTTCAAAGGAAAAATAACCAATAAGCTAGCTGAGGAAGCCTTGGAATTCAATATCGGCACAGAGATGGATCCGAGAATGGTAAATATAGGAAAGGGGACCACCGAGAAAGAGAGGAAGGAAATACTGGAGCTCATTAGAGAGTTTAGAGACACCTTTGCTTGGAACTATGATGATTTAAAGGCCTATAGAGGGGATGTTATCCAACACGTCGTACCCTTGGTAGAAGGATCCAAGCCATTCTGACAAAAGCTAAGGCATATCAACCTGAAGTTGGCAGGCCAGATACAAAAGGAACTCCAAAAGATGGTTGACACTGGTATCATAGCCCCTATCAGGTATTCTTCTTGGATGTCAAACTTGGTAGTTGTTCGGAAGAAAAATGGTGATATCCGCCTGTGTGTCGATTTCCGCAACCTCAACCAATTGTCTTTAAAGGATAATTATCCCCTCCCAAACATGGAACATTTGCTTCAGTGGGTCACATGGGCAGGGATGATGTCTATGCTAGATGGGTTCTCAGGATACAACCAAGTTTTACTCAAAAGGGAGGATCAACTCAAGACTGCATTCATTATGCCTTAGGGAACTTTTATGTACTTGAGAATGACGTTTGGTCTCATGAATGCTGGTGCCACTTTTCAGAGAGCTATGGATTTTGCCTTCAGGGACCTCATACAAAAAATCATAGAAATTTACCAAGACGAACTCACAGTTGTGTCCAAGGATAGGAAATACCACCTCTCCCACCTCAGGATTGTTTTTGAACGATGCAGGAAGTATGGTATCTCATTGAATCCTAAGAAGTTTGTTTTTGGGATTGACGAAGGAAAACTATTGGGACATGTGGCCTCATTAGGGGGGTCTCCATTGATCTCGAAAGAGTCCAATCAATAAAGTATGTCCGCCCTCCAGTCAACAAGAAAGCCCTACAATATTTTCTTGGAAAAATCAACTTCATTCGCAGATTTGTGCCTAATTTTGCTGAAAGGATAAAACCATTAAGTGCTCTGCTGAAAAAGGACGTTGCTTTCAGGTGGGGAAATGAGACCAACAAATATTTTGAAGATATCAAAAACTCCATCTCCCAGGCCCCCTTCCTGATTAGTCTTGATTTTTCGTGAGATTTCATAATTTTCTCGTTTGCATCTCAGGATACTATTGCAAGTGTCTTGATGCAGAAGGATGTTGATAACTATGAACATCCCATATCCTTTATGAGCAGAGTCCTAAGAGATTCAGAATTGAACTACTCTATCACAGAGAAGCAAGCCTATGCCTTGGTCAAATCCCTCAAACATTTCAGGAACTACATCGGTTACAATAAGATCAAGGCTTATGTCCCATACCCAGCCATGAAGGATGTTTTATCACAACAAGACTATATGGGTACTCGAGGAAAGTGGGTTTCCAAAATCCAGGAGTATGAATTAGAAATAAAACCAACCAAGATAATAAAGGGACAAGGTTTGGCCCAAATGTTGACTGAAGGCAATCAAGAAGCCATACAGATGGGTGAGAATGAGCAAGTAAATGTAATGATCAATGAACTAGAACATGATGAGTGGTATTCCGATATAGTTTATTATCTGAAGAATTTTTCTTGCCATGATCATTTGGTGGATTACAAGAGAAGGGATTTGAGATTGAAGGCTATGAAGTACTGCTTGACTGAGGATGGAATTGGGTGGAAGAATCTTGATGGCGTCATACTTCGATGCGTAAACAAGGATGAAGCAAAGAAGATATTGAAAGAATTGCATTCTGGGTATTGTGGTGGACACTTTGCTGCTTGTACCAATGCCCGTAAGATCTTGAGGGCCGGTTATTATTGGCCAGCACTCTTTTTAGATACTTATCAACACGTTCGATCTTGCCAACCTTTCCAATACTTCTCCGGTAAACCAAGACTTCCAGCACAACCTTTGAAACCGGTAGTAGTAGAGGCACCCTTTCAGCAATGGGGTTTGGATTTTGTTGGTGAATTCAAAGATAATTTGAGTAATGGCTATCGGTGGATCCTAACAGCTACAGATTTTTTCACTAGATGGGTTGAATCAATTCCTACAAAGAAGGCCACCAAAGAAGTTGTCATGAACTTCTTGGAAGATCGGATCATAACTAGGTTTGGCGTCCCTTCCAAGATCACTACAGATAATGCCAAAGCTTTTAGCTCCTACGCTCTGGTAGAATTTTGTTTCAAATATGGCATTACCCTATGCCATTCCTCAAACTACTACCCACGAGGAAATGGATTGGCGGAGTCAACCAGCAAGAACCTCATGAATATCCTAAAAAAGGTTGTCGGAGAAAATAAGAAGTCATGGGATAGTAAGATAAAATATGCAGTATGGGCAGATCGAATAACAACAAAAACTTCCACAGGGAAAACTCCTTTTGAGATAGTATATGGACTTGAAGCAAAACTTCCTGTGAACCTCCAAATCCCTATCCTCTGATTTGCTCAACAATACGCCACAGATATGAAGGCAATCGAAGGGAGAATAAATCAGCTGATAGAATTAGATGAAACGCGAAGAAATGCCTGTTGGAAAATGTTTAACAGGTAACATATGCTTGTCATTGATGGCAAGAACAACAATGAAAATGGCATGGATACAGGAAGAATGTACAAAGGATTGTTGGCATGTTTTATAGGCAACGTAGAATTGTCATTGATGACAAGTACAGTAGTGATGATGGCTTAAGTACAACAGTGAAGATGGCAAGATCAGAGTGTGCATGTGAAGACTCTGTAGAGGCAGAGAAGTCCAAGAATCCCTTGGGGATTCGAAAGTGAAAGCTCAGGAGGAACAACATCGAGGAGCACGTGCGCAACAAAGCTCAAGATACAGGAGTTTTCAGAAGAGAAGGAAGACAGAGATCCACAGTCGTTGGATCTCATTCAGAAATCCCGTCAGCCGTCAGATCAGAGAGGATCTACACGAGGTTTACCATCGGGAAAAGCCAAGGTGAAATCTCGACAGAACGAGGGTCGTCAGATCTGAATATAGACAAGAAGAGCGCGCTAAAGAGGGAGACAGATCTCAGCCGTCAGATCCGAGCTCAGGGTCCGACCACCGTTGGATCGAAGAGAACATGCACGGTCTTTAAAGTGCAAGGAAAAGCGGGTGTAATCACAATATGCAAATTCGCGATGAAATCTGAGCCGTCAGATCAAACTTTGATCTGGACCGTCAATTCCAGTCACTGTCGGAGTATCGGGGATCGGGACTTTGAAATGACAAAAACATTTGATAACAAGAACCCCGATTTCGCGATATGCGATATCGCGACTCAATCGTAGCCGTTGATTAAAGGTCATACCTGGACCGTTGATCACAGCCTGTGTCGGAGTTTCGCGAATCGTGATTTCAAAAGGAAAAGAAACAAATGCAACAAGACTTCCGATTTCGCGATATGCGATATCGCGACTCAATCGTAGCCGTTGAGTCAAGGTCATACCTGGACCGTTGATCACAGCCTGTGTCAGAGTTTTGTGAATCGCGATTTCAAAAGGAAAAGAAACAAATGCAACAAGACTTCTGATTTTGCGATGTGCGATATTGCGATTCAATCGCAGCCGCTGAATAGAGATCAGATATGGACCGTTGATTTAACTTCTTTTCGGAGTTTCAGGGATCACGAATTCAAGAGGCAAATAACTCAATGCATCAAGAATGCCGATTTCGCGATATGCGAAATCGTGATTGAATCTGGACCGTTAGATCAAGAAATGATCTGGACCATTGATCTGACCTCTCACGGAGTTTCGGGGATCGGGATTTGTAAGTGACAAAAACTATGAACGTCAGGAATTCCGAAATCGCGATGAGTAATATCCCGACTTAATATGAACCGCCATATCTAGATATAATCTGGATCGTTGATCTGATTTCATTATGGAATTTCGGAGATCAGGATTTGGAGGTGACAGGAACATTGAACATAAGGAATTACGAATTCGCGATATGTGAAATCGCGAAAGCGCATTTCACATAAAGCCTTGGTCACAGCCCTTGGTCACGGGAAGAGAAGGAGTCAGTCCAGATAAGCTCCATTTCGGAGTTTCGTAGATCGCGATGTGAAAGTGTCGAGACACTTGGGCAAAGGAATGATGAAATACCGAAACCCGATTTAAAAGGCAAATATAATAAAGATCATCCAACGATGCGGATAAAACTTGAATGTGATCGGAGGGTTACTGTTCTTCCACACACATTTAACTCCTCAGTTACAAATCTGCTAAACAAAATGGACTGATGATTACGAATCAGTTAGCGTTTCAGTTGCAAGGACAGGTGTTCTTGTTTTGGCTGAGGGAAGGCGAAGTGGAACCGTCGGGGAGGTATGCATAAAAGAAGATGAGACAGATTGAGGAATGTTGGTTGTTCTGAAGGGAAAATGAATAAACAGTAAGAAAAAGAAAATGAGCAGAGGCATAGCATGAAATGGAGAAAATGTGCAGAGTGAGATGAAACGCAGAGCAGAAGCAGAGCATAATGACAGAAAAAGTTGATGCAGAGTAGACCTGCTAAACAAACAAAAGAAGAGAAGAATAGCATAACAGTTTGTTGAAGATCAAATACAGAGAAAGATTGGTAAGAATTGATATATCTGTGTAGTTGTCTGTGTATTCATTATTTTATATTTTGAGGGAGGTTGGGAGGTGCTCGGGAGGACTGTTTTCCTCAGAGGTTCAAGTGGTTGCTTGAACACAGGGAGTTGTAGCTTCCATCTGGTTGCATCCAGAGAAACCAGGGTGGCAGGGTGGTGCAAGGGAGAACTCTTGTTCTCTGTTATACAGGTTGGTTTCTGTATGATTGGAAGTTGGTGCTGGAAACACTCAGGAAGTTGGTGCTTCCTTCTAGTTGGTGCTGGAGAAACCAGGGAGTTGGTGCTTCCTTCTAGTTGGTGCTAGATAAACCAGGGAGTCGGTGCTTCCTTCTAGTGGGTGCTAGAGAAAACAAAGAGTTGGTGCTCTCAACAAGTTGAAGCATGCAAAACAGAGGTTGTGGCCTCATTATGAGTTGGTGCTCATATGTATGATAATGTAAAGAATGTAATTATTACTTATCATATAAAGAAAAAGAGGTTTTTACCCTGCATGGGTTTCCTCGAAAAATATCTGTCTCTGTGTTTCTCATATATGTGACTGATGCTAAATGTGCCTGTGTTTGTTTCTCTGCATTATTGTGATCATCATTCAGTGTTTCTGCAAAGAGTTTTAAAAGAAGCATAATTGTTTAA